>PVIU01014584.1:0-16586 GCA_004026605.1 Ondatra zibethicus | reverse complement strand
GCTTTCACATGTGGTATGTGATGAAGGTGAGCACACTCCTCTCTCTAGCTGGCCTTTCAGATTTGCAAACATTTCAGGAAAGGTTGCCAAAAAGCTTTCTTCTTTTTTTCTCCATTTGTAAATGTATTCCTGCTAAGAGGTCAATCTTTACACACTCCACTCTAATGCAAAGATCATGGTACCTTCCCTAAGATTTTCCTGAAACATATGGATACCAGATTATTCTGGTTGTAAAAATTACCACATCAGCTTTGGTTCACTTGCTTTGTTTGCTTCCTGTCATCCAGTCTTCTCTTTCACCCACCATGAGCCTCACTTTGGCACGGCTTCATCTCTTCAACTGTTGATATCTTATGGACTCTGGCATGTGTAGGTGTGCATAAACCTGCTGCAAAACTTGAGCTTCTGACATGAGAAAAAGGAATATTAGTTCTTTGTTCTTTAGTTTTTAAAAAACCAAACTCACAGGGTTAATAATCATTTACTTCTCAGTGAGCCCAAAATAGGCTCAAAACAAAAGCAATTGGCAATTGTGGAAGAAACAATTTTTTCTACCAGTCAAAAACAAAAAGACTCAAGATGAAGACTAATGTTTAAGAAAGGAATAAAATGTCACAATGAAGTTTTCTGAAAAGCTAAGATTGTGGAAATTTCCTGTTTAGGGACTAACAGGACTCCTTGGATAAAGAAAAGTTTGAATGCATTGTAAAAAGAGGATTCACAGATAGCCTGTTGTCTGAAACTGAAAATGGTGACCCTGAAATAGTGAAATAGAAGTGAGTCCTCACAAAAAGTCCACTTCTGTACATGCAGAACTAACTAGAGTGCAAAATGTAGTGATGCATGTTGCCTTCAAGTTTAAGAAAAGTGAAACAAAGATCATATGATTCATTGTAGAACCTTCCAAATGCCTTGATTAGAAAATTCTCTGACCATGAAACTCATCAAAATTTTAGCAACAAAAAATAATTACAGAGATAATTGCTTAGACAGATTGTGTAATAATGACAAATACAGATTATGGACAATGAAGTTAGGGTGGGTGGATAAATAATGAGGCCATGTTATTAATGGAAAGGAAGCAAAGCCTAAAGCTCAATGACTGTAGAAAGAAGGAGTGAGTATAATAAAAATGTAGTGGAAGGGACATCCGCTAGAGCAGGCCTGAGCCAGTGACTTCCTCTGCTGAAGCAGGACCACGCCAGAGATCTCCATGAAACCAGGCCCAAGGTGGTGATCTCGACCAGAGCAGGCTGCAGCCAGTGCCCTCCACTGGAGAAGGTCTGAACCATCCACCTCCACAGGACCAGCACTGAGCTAGGGAGCTCTGCAGGAGGAGGCCAAAGCCAGAGATCTTTGTGGGAGCAGGCTCGAACAACTTCCTAGATTACAGAGCAACTTCAAGGAGGGCCAAACAACCACCAGGAACACTGAGTAAATGAAACCATGGTTCTGAATCCACCATGAGGAACAACCATCTGTGTCTTAGATTCACTGGTACCTGGAAGATTGATCACCAGAGAAATTGCCACAACTACATCAATCAGAGGAAAAGATGGGTAGACAAGGTAAGGACACACTTACAACCTC
Source organism: Ondatra zibethicus (assembly GCA_004026605.1). Lineage (NCBI taxonomy): Eukaryota > Metazoa > Chordata > Mammalia > Rodentia > Cricetidae > Ondatra > Ondatra zibethicus. The sequence goes on along the minus strand of PVIU01014584.1, from coordinate 14,996 downwards.
AAACAGCAAAATGTTACCAACAAAAACCAGTGAATTTAAAGCAGCAAGACTTGACCACCTCAAAAAAAAATGAAGCAGAAGAAAATGAAGTAAAAAATAACTTTAGGAAAATGTTTGAGGCCCTTAAAAAAGAAATGGAGAAAATTCTTTCAAATAAATTGAGGGAAAAACAAAAAATGAAAGAAATCAACAAATCCCTTAAAGAAAACCAAGAAAAAGCAATGAAACAGGTAAAAGAAACAACTAAAGACTTGAAAACCAAAATAGAGACAATAAAGAAAATGTGAACAGAGGGAATTTGGGAAACAGAATATAAGAAAACAATCAGGAACAGCAAGTGCAAACAGCAGAACAAAAAAAGGAAGAGAGATCTCAAGTGCTGAAGATACGACAGAGAAATTAGATTCATCAGTCAAAGAAAACATTACAGCTAACAAAAGCTTAACACAAAATATCCAGAAAATATGGAACACCATGAAAACACCAAACCTAAAAATAAAAGATGGAAAAGAAGTCCAACGCAAAAGCACAGAAAATATAGTCAAAAAATCATAGAAGAAAACTTTTCCAACATAAAGAAAGATATGAATATGAAGACAAGAAGCTTACAGAACACCAAATAGACTCTACCAAAAAATAAATCTCCTTGCTACATAATTATCAAAACACTAAACATATGGTATAAAGAAAGAATACTAAATACTGCAAAGGTAAAAGGACAAGTAACATATAAAGGCAGACCTGTCAAAATTGTACCTGACTTCTCAATGAAAACAGTAAATCCAGAAGGTCCTGGTCAAGCATTATGCAGACATTAAGAGACAATGGGTGACAGCCCAAACTAGTATACCCAGCAAAACTGTCAATTACCATATATGGACAAAACAAGATATTACAAGACAGAAGCAGATTTAACTAATACCTAGCCACAAACCCAGCCCTAAACAAAGTACTAGGAAGAAAACTCCAACCCAAGGAAGTTACCCATATCCACAAAAACATAGACAATAGATGATCTCATAGCAGCAAATCCCAAAGAAGGGGAAAACACACACAATGACATCACCAGCAATGAAAACTAAAATAACTGGAACTAGCAATCACTGGTTATTAATATCTCTTAATATAAATAGACTCAACTCACCTATAAAAATACAGAGGCTAACAGATTGGATACATGAACAAAATCCATCCTTCTGCTGCATACGAGAAACACATCTCAACATCAAAGACAGATGTCACCTCAGAGTAAGGGATTAGAAAAAAAATCCAATCAAATGGACTTAAGAAACAAGCTGGTGTTGCTATCCTAATATCTAAAAATATAGACTTTGAACTAAAATAATCAAAAGAATCAAAGAAGGACATTTCATATTAGTTGCAGGAAAAATCCATCAAAAGGAAATCTCAATAATGAACATCTATGCCCCAAATACAACGGCACCCTCATATGTAAAAGAAACACTACTAAAACTTAAGTCACACATTATACTCCACATACTAATAGTGGGAGACTTCAACACCACATTTTCAACACCAGACAAGTCTGCTAGAAAGAAACTTAACAAAGAAATAAGGGAACTAACAGATGATATGACTCAAATGGACTTCTATAGAATATTCCATTCACACATAAAAGAATATATATTCTTCTCAGCACCTCATGGAACCTTCTCAAAAACTGACCATATACTAGTTAACAAAGCAAACCTTAAGAGACAAAAAAATTTCAAATATCCCCATGTATCTTATCAGTTCACCATCGCTTTAAATTAGTATTCAACAACAACACTAATTCCAGACAGCTCACAAACACATGGATATTAAACAATACTCACTTAAGTAACCAATGGGTCAAAGAGGAAATAGTGGAAGAAATTAAAGACTTCCTAAAATTCAATGAAAATGACCACACAACATACCAAATTTATGGGACACAATGAAAGTATTATTAAGAGAAAGTCATAGCACCAAATACCTACATAAAGAAGCTGGAATAATCCCACACTAGTGAGTTATGAGAACACCTGAAAGCTCTAGAACAAAAAGAAGCAAACTCACCCAGGAGGACTAGAATGCAGGAAATAATCTAATTGAGAGCTGAAATCAAGAAAATAGAAACAAAGAAAACAATACAAAGAATGAATGAGATGAAGAATTGGTTCTTTGAGAAAAGCAACAAAATAGACAAACATTTATTACAACTAACCAAAAGGCAGAGACAGAATATTCAAATTAACAAAATCAGATGTAAAAAAGGGAAAATAACAACAGACATGGAAAAATTCCAGAAAATCTTCAGGTCATACTTCAAAAACCTATGCTCCACAAAATTGGAAAACTTTAAGGAAATGGACAATTTTCTAGATAAATATCACTTTCAATATTAAATCAAAACAAGATAAGCAAATTAAATAGGCCTATAAGTGTTAAGGAAATAGAAACAGTCATTAAAAGTTGCCCCAATAAAAACCCCAGACCAGATGGTTTCAGCATAGAATTTTACAAGATTTTCAAAGAACTAATACCAATACTCCTCAAATTGTTCCACACAATAGAAACAGAAGGAACATTGCTAAACTCTTCTTATGATACTGCAATTACTCTGATACTCGAACTACACAAAGACATTACTAAGAAAGAGAATTACAGACCAATTTTACTTACAAACATTGATACAAAAATACTCAATAAAGTATTGGCAAACCGAATCCAAGAACACATCAGAAAAATCATCCACCATGACCAAGTAGGCTTCATCCCAGAGACAAAGGGTTGGTTCAACATACAAAATTCTGTCAATGTAATCCACCATATAAGCAAACTAAAAAAACAAATACAAAAGCATGATCATCTCATTAGATGGTAAAAAAAAAAAAAGCCTCAACAAATGCAACATTCCTTCATTCCCTTCATAATAGAGGTCTTTCAGAGAATAGGGATTCAAAGAAGATGCCTAAACATAATAAATGCAATATACAACAAATCAACAGCCAACATTAAACTAAATGGAGCAAAATTCAAAGTAACCCCACTGAAATCAGAACAAGACAAAGCTGACCACTCTCTCCATATCTATTAAATATAGCACTTGGGGATCTAGCTAGAGCAATAGGACAACAAAAGGAGATCAATGATATACAAATTGGGAAAGAAGAATTAAAACTGTCACTATTTGCTGATGATATGATTGTTTATACAAGTGACCCAAGGAACTTCTACAATTCTACAATTCATAAACACTGCAGTAATATATCTGGATACAAGATTAACCAAAAAAAGCAGTATCCTTCTATTATACAGATGATGAATGCGCTGAGAAAGAAATCAGAAAAACATCATCTTCACAATAGCCAAAAATAAAATAGAATATCTTGGAGTAACTCTAACAAAACAAGTGAAGACTTGTGTGACAAGAACTTTAAATCTTTGAAGAAAGAAATTGAAAAAGACACCAGAAAATAGAAAGATCTCTTATGCTCTTAGACAGGTAGGATAGACATAGTGAAAATGGCAATCTTAACAAAAGCGATCTATAGATTCAATGCAATGCCTGTCAAAAATCCCAGCAAAATTCTTCACAGACCTCAAAAGAACAGTACTCACTTTATATGGAAGGGCAAAAAACCTAAGATAGCTAAAACAATCCTTTATAATAAAGGAACTTCTAGAGGCATCACAATCCCTGACTTTAAACTCTACTACAGAGCTGCACTACTGAGACAGCCTGGTATTGGCATAAAAACAGACAAGAGAGCCAATGGAACTCAAATCCAAATGGATCAAAGACTTCAACATAAAAAAAACACACTGAACCTCATAGTAGAGAAAGTGGGAAGTACACTTGACTGCATTGGCACAGGAGGCCACTTCCTAAATATAACCCCAGTAGCACAGACACTGAGAGAAACAATAAATGGGACCTCCTGAAACTGAGAAAATTTTGTAAAGCAAAGGACAAGATCAACAAGACCAAACAAAAGCCTACAGAATTGGAAAAGGTCTTCACCAACCCCATATCAGACAAAGGGATGACCTCCAAATATACAATGAACTTAAGAAATTGGTCAACAAAAGAACTAATAATCCTGTAAAAAAAATTAGGGTAATAGGCCTAAACAGAGAATTCTCAACAGATGACTCTAAAATAGCTGAAAGATAATTAAGGAAATGTTCAACATCCTTAGCCATCAGATAAATGCAAATCAAAACAACTCAGAGATTCCATCTTACACCTGTAAGAATGGCTAAGATCAAAACCACCGAGGACAGTTTATCCTGGAAAGGATGTGAGGTAAAGTGAACACTTCTTCATTACTGATGGGAATGCAAACTGATACAGCCAGTTTGGAATTCAGTGTGGCAATTTCTTAGAAAATTAGGAAACAACCTACCTCAAGACCCAATAATATCACTTTTGTGTATATACCCAAAGAATGCTCAAAGACATGTGCTCAATTATATTTATAGCAGGATTATTTGTCATAGCCAGAACCTGGAAACAACCTAAACGACCATTGACTGGAGAAAGGATAAAGAAGATGTGTGGTGTGGAAGGTCCTTCTGTATATGTGTTGTTTTTATTGGTTAATGGATAAAGAAGCTTCCTTGGCCAGTGATAGGGCATAGTAGAGCTAGGCGCGGAAACTAAACTGAATGCCAGGAGAGGGAGAAAGAAGGAGGAGTCAGTGAGATACCATGGAGAAGCAAGAGGGGACAGATGTGAGCTGCCAGCTAGAACCTTGCTGGTAGGCCACAGGCCTCATGGTTAATTATAAAATAATGGAAATGCATTAATACTAGATGTAAGAACTAGCTAGGAATATGCTTAAACTATGGGCCAAACAGTATTGCAAATAATATAGTTTCTGAGTAATTATTTTGTTGTCTGGGCAGCCAGGAATGAACAAGCAGTCTCTGCCAATAAATTGGTAGGCCAACGTGGTTGACTATATTCACCTAAAACCTGAGAAAGCTTAAAAAGGGGATTCTAGACACAAAACAACAGAGTTTAACACAGCCTCTTGCTCTGTTTGCTGCCAGCTCCTTTAAGAGAGGTCTTCCTGATTCAATGGTAGCAGAAAAACAAAAACAAACAAACAAAAAAACCCATGGGGTTTTGAAACAGTGGCTTTCTGGATGCACAAACTCTTACTCTTTTGGGAGGTCTGGTATGAAGCATTTAAATGGGGTTTGTAAACTGAATGCTACAACTTGCTAAATGACATTACAGACCTGCTATAACCCAACCCTGGATATGGGGCAGAGAAAATGCCTCTCAGAGGCAATGAATGGACCTCTGACATGTTGAACTGGGAAAAGCCAAAAGACAAAGCAGCCTTAGTACTAGTAATGTCACTTAGCATTTTAAGAAGTGCTCCTGGACAGAAAAGGATTTCAGATACACAATAGGACAGATTCAGATATAAAAGAACTATGAACAAGACACATTGTGTTTAAAAAATATACATAGGCTTGGGAAAGAGAAGAAAAAGTAAAGAGACAGTGTGATATAAAAGAGTACAGTCATAGATTAAAGGAGTAAAGATAATAAAATAAATATTTAACTTGTAGAAAAAGTAATAGAATAAGAAAAATAAGACACATAAAAACGGAATATACACAGAAATTCTGGATTATGGATATTGTGTTTTCTTTGAATTTTTTGATTGTGAAAGAGCTAAGTACAGAGAGACATCTCATTGTATGGGCTGCTAAGCTAAACCAACCTATATATTGTAAAGGTATCTTGATTCCAAAATTTTGGTCTAAGGTTTGTTGCTTTGGAAAAGAGGTTATGCTTTTGTTTCTATAGAAGATGAGAATCTGTGGATTATTTTCAGACTAATATAGTTTGATGGACCAATATCCACCCAAAGTTAACCATGAAGTGTCCCCCCAAAAATTACTTTAACCAATAAAAAGCAGGAAGCATTTTGGAGAGAATTATGTACAAATTTCCTAAATGATTCTTTATAAATGTTTGTTTAAATTTAAAGGGGGATATGATATAGATATAAATAATTTGAATTGGTATGAATCTTAGTCAACTGATGCAGGTTTTGGGTCAATCTTGTTATGTGTATGTTCCTGTTCTTGATTATGGTATTGTGATTGTGTTGTTAATATGAAAATATAATTGTATAATTAAGAAATATAGGTTAATAGATGATAATCTATAATACTTAAGTGTGTAGTCATGTTAGTTAGGTTTTCTAGATATAGAGAGACGTATTTCAGTTAGAATGGTATTCTTCAAATCTTTCAAAGACCTTTATAATATGGAATTTAAAATGTTTTAAGACTATAGGACTGTTCATGACAATGAGAAACATCTGCTCCTGGCAGCACCAATTACTTCCAGAATATGATCAGTATAAAAGATGCTCCTCGTGGAGTTGGTTAGACATTTGGGCAAGAAACTGTTCTTTCCTAGACTGCTGGATGTTATTCTTTATGAACTGTACATGCAGGACCCACAGATAAATGACTGCTAAACTTGCCTAAAGGTGAGATGGTACCTTGGGGTTCCTGCTTCATGAAAGAGTCTGCTAGACATTCTGTAGGACATAGAAAAAGTGATTGAAAAACTGCCAATATAAGTGAAACTGTGTTTGAAATTTCTTGCTTCACGGAAAGGTCTGCAGGATACTTTTGGCCAGTAGGCTGAAGATGGGTTCCCACAACATTACAGAAGAACTTTGGGTGACTGTCCAGGCAGCAAGATGTCTCTGTTAATCCTAGAGTTTTGGAAACTGTTTACAATGCACTTATTGTTCACTTAGGTAATATTATTTCCTTCTGGAGTCTTTGATGGAGTTGGAAACTATATAGTTACAGTTTTCATTAGTTATGATAAAAGATAAAGTAGATATAAATATTGTAACTGTAATTCTTGCTTAATACCTGTTTTCTTATATGTGATTTTAGTATGTTAAAGTTAAAACTTTACATTTTATTTAATTAGAAGAGGGGAAATGGTGTCAGAAGTCCTTCTGTATATGTGTTGTTTTATTGGTTAATGAATAAAGAAGCTTTCTTGGTTTGTGAGAGGACAGAGTAGAGCTAGGTGGGGAAACTAACCTGAATGCTGGGAGAAAGAAGGCAGAGTCAGTGAGGCACCATGGAGCTGCCAGAGGAGAAAGCTGTTAGCTGTAACCTCACCGGTAGGCCATGAGTCTCATGGTAAAATAAAATAATGAAAATGGTTTAATACTAGAAATAAGAGCTAGCTAGCAATATGCTTAAATGATTGGCTGAACAGTGATTTAAATCATATAGTTTCTGAGTGATTATTTTGGGTCTGGGCAGCTGGGAAATAAATGAGTGGCTTCTCCCAACAGAAGCGGTACATTTATACAATGGAGTACTACACAGTGGGGAAAAATAATAACATCTTAAAATTTGCAGGCAAATGGATGGATCTAGAAAACATCATATTGAATGAGGTAACTTAGACCCAGAAAGAAATATCATATGTACTCATTCATAAGTGGCTTTTAGACATAAAGCAAAGAATATCCAGTCTACAGTTCACAATCCCAGAGAACCTAGACAACAAAGAGGACCCTAAGAGAGCCATACATAAGTCTAATATACATGGAAAGTAGAAAAACGCAAGATCTCCTGAGTAAATTGGGAGCATAGAGACCATGGGAGACGGTAAAAAAGGAGGGGTGAGGATGGGAGGGGATCAGAGAAAAATATATAGCTCAATAAAGAACAATAAAAAAGAAGGAAAATAAATTTGATTTGTCCTAGGTTTGTGAGTAAGGATATTTTAATATATTTATGTCCAGAAATTTAGTACTTTAAAGATACAAAATATTAAATGACATCTTAACAAAAGGAAAAATATAGTGGAGAAGATATGCATAAAACAGAGAGGCAGTGAAGAAATAGTTAAAAGGGGACAAGGATTAAAAATATTATCAATGCATTCATATTTATATAAGAGGTGGATCTGCACCAAATGGTCACTAAAGAGAACTCAGATCTGATGTAAGTTATATTCACACTAATTGAAGATAAAGCAGAGAGTAGCATGAATTCTAATTGGTCTTAATAATAAAAATCCAGAGTCAGATGTTGGCATAAATGCTGAAAGATCAAAGCAGTAAAGGAGCCAGTCACTAGAGAGACATTTTTAGTTTTTTAAAACTATTTTTTTCGTATTTATTATACCTGTCCCAGTTCTCACTTCCTCTTCTCTTCCCATTCCAGCCACCTTCCCCCACTCCACTGCCCATTCACTCCTCAGAGAGCATTAGGTTTTCATGGGTAGTCAAGAAAGTCTGACACTTCACTTTGAAGTAGGTCTAAGGCCCTCCCCACTATATCTAGGCTGAGCAAGGTATCCCTCCAAAGAAAATGGTCTCCAAAAAGCCAGTTCAAACACTAGGTACAAATCCTGATCCCACTGCCAGTTACCCTACTGTCGTTTTCTCAGCATGTTTTATTGATTTATATTTAATTTAAATTAAAATACCTCCCCATAGTTTCATATGTTTGGCTTCTTAGACCCAAGATTGTAGAAATGTTTGGGAAGGATTGGGAGATATAACCTTATTGGAAGAGGTGTGTCATGGTGGGGTGGGATTTGAGATTTCAAAAGATTTACCATTTTTAGTCTCTCTCTCTCTCTCTCTCTGTACCTTTGGTTCCTGTGGTTCTGTCTCAGGATGCCAAGATGTAAGCTCTCAGCTCCATCTCCAGTGCCATGCCTGCCTGTCTGCTGCAAAGCTCCCTAACCTGACAATCACAGACTCACCCTTTGATACTGTAGGACACAAATTAAATGATTTCTTTAAAAGTTGCCTTGGTCATAGCATTATATTACAGCAATAGAAAAGTAATTAGGACAGAAGTTTTCATCAGAAAGTGGGCTATTGCTATGTTGGGCCTGACCATACTTCTTTTTGGAGGAATGTGGAAGACGTTGGGACTTAGAGCTAGGAAAGTGGTTGAACACTGTATGAAAATTTTAATGGGGGCAGCATATGAGGTGCTTAGAAGCCAACAATGGAGATCCAACTAAAGAGATTTCAAAAGGAACAATATTAGCAACTGGATTAGAGACTATTATTGAGATGTTTTCAAGAATATGGCTGATTTGTGCTATTTTCCTAAGTATCTGCCTAAGACTATATCAAAGAGTTTTGAATTTGACTCCATGGCAGAAGAGATTTCAAGTAGCCTACTATTGACTCTGTTGCATGGTTATCAGTAATCACTCCTATGTAGATTTTCTGAAAAAAAAAAGCAAAGCAAAGAGAAATTCAAAATGCACAGTTTGAAGCCAAGGGAGCATCAAGAAGAGGGGCCATTACTTGTGTTGAAAGAGATGAGAAGTTTAAAGAGGTCTGTCTCAATGAAATGGAATAAAGATCAAGATCTTACCCAACTATGTTGCCAACTTAAACAAAGGAAAGCCCTGAGGACTTTTCTGTACCTTCAATACAAATGTTATTATGGGGGTCTGGCTCCTCCCCAAATGGTCAGCAAAACTTATGAGTGTTATTTGTGTGGTTATAACTCTAGAGTTATAGATAATACATGTGGAAAGGGGTTTAGTATATCCCACAAAATTAAAGAAATCCACTAAGCAATGCATGTGGCAAGGAAATCATTTCATGAAGTCATGAAAGTAAAGCTTTGGGTTACACTGAGATGACAAGATGCTGGAGATGCCAGAGCCATGAGACATCTGCCTAGATGAGGTGCAGACAGCAAGTGGAGCCAGCAGACAAGAAAGAAGTGTGTTTCAGTCAGCAAAGATGAAAAATTGTAGAGTCATCAAATCAGACTTGGAGCTACAGGATATGGAATTTGCTTTGTTGAGTTTCAGTCTTGCTTTGGACCAGTATTTTCCCACTGCTGCCCCATTACTCCGTTTTGGAATAGTTAATGTATATTCTGAACCATTGTACATTGAAAATACATAACTTGCTTATTAAACTTTATGAAGTATTAAAATTATGAGGTTTCTCAGAGTTTTAGAAGAATCTCTGAACTTTTAAATTATGGGAACTCTGTGAAAGACTATGGGGACTTTTAAGTTAGATTAAATGCATTTTGCATTATGATATGATATGATAAGATCATGGGCCTATGGGAGTGAAAGAATGAGGTGTGGTAGTTTCAATGAGAACAGCTCCTAATAGAATCATATTTGGGTACCTAGTCCATTGTTGGTGGAACCCTTTGGAAGAATTAGAATACATGACCTCGTTGAAGGAAATGTGTACTGGAGGGCAAGCTGTGAGGTTCCAAAAGATTCTTCCCATTCCCAGTGCCTCTTTCAGTGTTTCTCTTGCTTCTCTTTTTGCCTCATGAATTTTCTCAAGATGTTAGCTCTCATCCACTGCTCGAGAACCATGCCTGCCTGTCTGTTCCCACACTCCCTGCCATTATGGTCATGAACTCTACACCTATGAAGCCTTAAGCCTCAATTAAATTCTTTCTTTTATAATTTTCCTTGGTCTTGGTGTTTTATCATAGCAATGAAAAAAGAAACTAAGACTTTCTATTAGCAAAATACCTGGGCAATACTTTGATGAAAGAGACAACTGATTTGACAGACATCAAACGACAAAATGATTTTCCTTTTTTCAGAAAAATTACTAAATAATTTATTTAAACCAAGTTACAAACAGTTACAACAAATATTGTTTAGTTGTGTTATATTGAAAATATACTTTAATAGATAGAATTTCTTAATCTGGCATAAGGCATGTGCTCTATCTACAAAATCTACTTTTCCATCTTTGTTTTTACATCCACCAGTGCTAAAATAGTATTGAGCTGTCAAAGAGTTTTTCACCACAGATAAGAGAAGGTATCACAGCCAAAGGAAGGTCTCCATCTACCATGTTTAGTTTGGTGAGTCAGTTTCTACAGAATTACCCACAGAAGCATGGGTGATTCAAAAGTATCTGAAATTCATAAAGTCCTCAAGGAAATTTATAGGCAGCCATACTATGCTAGAGTCTCCTCTAATATATTGTTTGCCTTTTGTTTATTCTTAGAATGTGAGATGTGGGTCTCTGGGGATATCATGAGTGTCTTGACCCATAGCACTTTCTGCACGAGAGAATCTTATGAGGCTTGACATCATGAATGTCTCAGCCTGGGATCATAGATGCTTTCAGTCAAGATGTCAATGATCATGTCACATCCAGAGGAAAGAGACACCATCAGCACCGAAAAAAATTTATTACTGATATAGGCAAAAAACTTGCTTTTATATTCCTTTGGAATAATAACTATTTTTATTTATTCTGAAGCAGTTACTTGCATTTTTGTGACAATATCACTAAGACCTATTGGTGCTTTTTATTCTTTGGGAATTAAACAAGAAAAATTATTTATTATGTTCCAAAAAATTGGTGTTAACTAATTAGTGGTCACTGAAGTAAGCCTTCGTTTTCAGTACAATTTCAATACAGTATGTTCAATTTTTCTCCTTTACTATTATTTAACTTTCAGGACACTTAGCTTAGAGTAGTGAAGATAAACAAGGATGTCCAAAATGATATTGATTGCTTGATGTCCCCAAATATAAAGGCATATTCTTTCTTGGGCCAAAAATTGATTTGCTTTGCATGAATTCTACTGGGAGAGCAATAGGGATGAGAATAATTTGCCTGTTCTTTATGTTGTACAAACTCAAGTTTCTCAGTATAGCTAGCAATAAATTTTATGTGCTTTATTTAAGGAATTTCCAGGTCACTCACTAAGCATGATGTAGAAATAATTTTACTTTAATTCCAAACGTTTATGTAGTCCTTTATATCATTTGGCATCTATTCCTCATTTTATGTTTCCTTTAACTTTAGTCAAGATGTTCTACATCAATTGATCTTGACCAGAAAATATTTATGGTAAATGGCCCTGAGCCAGTAGTATGCCTTTTACTTAATAAAATTTCATTCTGCATAACTTGAAAGGTGTTTCTATTTAATAGCTAATGAAACAGTGGCTGCTCTTTCCTGTGCCAAGTTGCTGTCTAGTCCAAGTGTTAAATGGAATAATGAGTTCGATCTCTTTTAATACTGAAAATCAAAGCCCAAGAGTATGTCTATTGAGAGGGAGTTTGAGGATGGGTGATGATAGTTGGCTGTGGATATATCTTTCCCCAAAGAGGAAGCTTCTATAGGACACATTCACTCTAATCACTCAGTGGGTGGGCAGAAGGCTTTGTCAGGCAGCATTGTAAATAGCCTAAGACATGTTTCAGACAATGACATCTAAAGACATTAATCTTCCTCTTTTCTGATTCCACTTGTGCGAATTGTGCTTTATGAAGAGTCCATTATTTAACAAAATTGCCTTTTACCTTCCTTAAAATCAATTTTGTATGAAAAGTATGAGTTAAATCATCCAGAAGTCCAAAATTGTAGTGTCAGTTTGGATGTGACGTGTGTTTTTCACTGAGGATCAATCGCTCCTCCTCAGCTACCACTTCTTTTGGCTGAGGGCAGGATACTACTTTCCTTGACTGAAGTCCTCAAAGAAATTACCATACATTTTCATTCGTAGTAACCCTGAAATAAGAATCATCCTTTAGTTTTGATTTTGTTACTTATTAAAACCTCAAAGGGCCTTTTAGTAGCTTATAGTGAACCTGGGAAAGGAAAAGGTTATTTTTAAAATAGTTTAATGCCTTTTAGATGTATCATAACCTATTGAAATTTACTTTTGTATACGTAATAATGAGGCTTGCCAATTTTCTTTATGCAAATGTAAGCACAGTGGCAACAAATAAGACCAATGCAGTAACATTCCAAAAATAAATATTTTCTTACACTGTAAGAATACTGTAATGTAAAGACATTCTTTTGTTTACACTGAGGTATGCATTACAGAACTCTGTAATCCAGTATAAAATAGCTATTGAAACAGACAACCTGGAAGACTAAACATAACTTCCTAATCTAAGTTGTAATGAGAAAATAATGGAACTAAAGAAATGATATTAAATAATTAATAACATGAATTAAAGTAAAGCAGATTTTGTGTTTTAGTGAAATATTTCTCAGTGTCTTTCCTATGATTTAAAACACTGAGTATCTGAAAGAACGTCTGTAAATTATAATGTGTTTTTTTATAAATTGTTTAATTCAAGAAAGTTACTCGTATATTATCTTGGGTATGTTGTACTTAACATATGCTCATAGCAAACAAAAGAACAACATATTGACAAAGCCCTATAAGACTGTCCTAGGGCCTATAATCTAGTTCAAAGTCTAGTACTGCTTCATTCATTCCAGTAAAGGAAACAGTCTTCACATTCCAGCAATTTGGTCATTTATGCTCCCTCTGTACTGAACGCTTTGGCCTCTTTAGTGAAGAAGAAATTATTACACACAGGAAACGCAATGTTTTCCCCAGGGAGGACTGTGGGCTATGATCTGAATGAGAATCGGAGGCTCATGCATTGACACATAGAGCAGTTAGGTCCATGGCAAAATTTAGAAATAAAAGATACTACAACCAAATTCAAGGTGTGTGAGTGTGTGTGGGGTGTGTGTGTGTGTGTGTGTGTGTGTGTGTGTGTGTGTGTGTAACTAGGATATCCAACTGATTTAATTAAGATACACTAAAATTGGATTAAAAAAATATTATCTTTACTTAGTTTGATAAATTCCTTAGAATAAACACCCAAATAAAATTACTAGGATCATAATACTAACTTTCACTTAAGAACCCTAACTTAAAAACATAAGTATGTAAGTGTGCTGTCTATGAGGAAATGATGTAACTATAATTTACCCAAAATAAAGAAACAGCTTCTGTGGAACTCAGTTATTCAAAATCTATTTATTTGTCATCATGAGCTCAGGAATTATGCTTTAAGCCTTCTATCTGTGAATGAAATTTTTATATAAGTGATGAGTTCATTATCTGTAAACATTTAACCTAGGAATTTCAGAGTCCTTGACTGTACTTTGTCGATGATTTCAGACTATATGAACTTATTTGAACAAAATATACAGAAGCTAAATTTGACTGTGAAATAAGCTAATTCAAGAACTACCTTTATCTACATAATCATAGTTCACATATTATAAATAACCTGCCATTTTGCCTGAATATTATATTAAAGATTATTATATTTCTTATTTAGTTAGTTAACATTTCATATCCCGTGTCTTCTAAAAACATGTATTTTGTACTGTTGATGTAATTTTTTTTATTTTCCTCATATTGAAAATAGATTTTTTTCTAACATTATATTCTGAATACAGTTTCCCCACTCCCAATATCTCTGAAATTCTTCCCACCTTCCCTCACATCTGAATCTCTGCCCTTACTCTCTCTTTAGAAAACAAACAGGCATCTAAAGAATGAGAATACGTAAGAGAAAACAAAAATAAACCAGAATAGAACAAAACAAACAAATAAACACAAGGAAAAGAGCCCAAGAAAAAGCATAAGAAATACATACAGATGCATGGGTCCTTCCCTAAGAGTAGTTTGTATGCCCAGTGAGACAGCTTCTGGATTACAGATGTGGCCTTGTTCCTCTTCTCCTCTCAGCACTTAGACTCCATCTGGCCATACTTGGGCAGGTCCTGTGCATGCGGCCACAGTCTCTGTGAGTTCATATTTGTGTCAATCCTGCTGTGTTAGAAGGTCTTGTTTCTTCGGTGTCCTTCATCCCCTCTGGTTCTTTTTTTTTTTTTTTTTAAAAAGCCAGCTCATTTTATTGCTGCAAAAATTGATACAGGAAATATATGTGATTTACAGGAAATATATGTGATTTTTCATAATAAACAGATGATCAATGACTATCAACTTCATTTCCAGCTATGAAAGTGTCTAGTTCAATGTTAGCTGGATTTTATCAAAAACTTGGCTTCTTTTAAACCAATTTTTATTTTATTTTTTTTTCCATACATTGTTTTGTTTTATTTTTTCCATTCAAGAACATAATTAAAGATAAAAAAAAAATTTTTTTTCCTTTCTTCCCCTTCTCCCGGTCCCCTCCCACT
>PVIU01014583.1:22381-51493 GCA_004026605.1 Ondatra zibethicus | reverse complement strand
ACTTCCTTTCTGGTGTTTCATAACTTTAAGTAAAAGCAATTTACTGTCTCCTTTTTCATTTAGTAGCTAATTTGACAGCTAATATCCTATAATATTGTAATTCATTCAAAATATTAGACTCTACTGGGAAATTTTAAAATGCTTTCCAATTCTTCACCAAGATTTGTTTTACTTGAATTAAATTCCACTGATGTGTGAAGGTGTTATGTATATATACACCTTCTTCATGCCTCCAGAGAAGTGTCAAAGCTGCTGATTTATCCAGATATTTTGTGATAAAGGAATGTTCATTGGCATGCATTATTAGGAATTATATATATATTACATATATTAGGAATATATGGGCATGTATATATATTTTGTATATGAACATATACTAGGCATATGTATATTATAAATTATATCATATATATTCAAAATGTTGATGTATCTAGATATTTTGTGATCAATAAATATCTACTGCTTTTATGTATAAATATGTGTGTATACTATTCTGTATATATGTGTAATATACAGTTGTATATGTTAGATTATACATATTAGGTATAATATTTAGTGTATAGGTATTATGTATAATATGTGCACATATTATTCACACATATGCACACATATATGTTATATTAAAGAATACACAGATTCTTGTAGCTTCATATGATTCTGTTTTCTATTTTACTGTTTACGGCATTCAACTGCAGAGGCCAATAGAGAAGCCCCACAATTGTGTACTCTTTCTCCAGCAGGGTGACTTCCAGTACTGCAACAACTTACTCATAGACCATTTCCAGTATGGTTGCCAGAGCCACTCGAATTCCTACTCCCTCAACTGCCATGCCCAGTAGGCACCATCAGGGCAGGCCTCATTGCCACCTCTCTAAGCCCACAGCTTGACTAAGTACTTAAGTGATCAGCAGGGAAGCCCTAGATCTTGAGGGGCTGTGGGGTGAGACCACAACATGGACAGCAACAGTTCTGGTCAAAGGGAGAGTCACAGAGAGATCCTGGTTCACTCTTCTGATCAGAGGCCATGCATTGTACTGGAGCACAGTCGTGCTTGCAGATACGTTGCAGAAGTCTGATCTAAACTTCTGATGACACCAGGGACCCGTTCTACAGTCTTGGCATTGCTTTGGCTGCATTCTTGGAAGCTAATAGGAAGTAGCATTGACCATTTAACAAGGTAAAAGAGGTGGAAGGAGACAATCCACACTTCAGGAAACTTAAAAGGTAGTCAACTCATCATAAAAAATTTACCCATAGGTACAATTCTTTGTATCCATGAAAAAACTGCTTCAGTTTGCCTATTGCACGTAAGTGTAATATTTACAGTAACTTGCAAGAAATAAGAAAATAGTAGAAGTGAAGTAATGGTTTTCTGTTCACATCAGCTTAGATCAGTGACCTGTGTAGTTAGAGACCTGAATGGAACATTCTCAGGACTGGGCTAGCCCAACTCTTGAACCATATAGATCAATACACATTGGTCAGAGAAGCATTACCATGGCAAGTTCCTCTCATAAGAAGAAAATAAGAATATCAATAATAAGAAAAATATCACTGAGATTAACAGGGTTACCCAACACTGCTGTTTATTTCAAGAATGCAAATACACAACCTATCTCTGGGCCAAATTCAATCGACAGACTATCCCTGATCAAACTTTAGTGGGGTCACTGCCCATCATCTTGATGGAACTTTAATATTCAGCTTCCTTTCCTTGACACATTTGAATTCTGTAATAATTTTAGGCAATTTAGTGACCCACTGACCACACACACACACACACACACACACACACACACACACACACACACACGTACCACATCTGATTATTCTTAATCACCCTTGATATTTATTCAACTTCTTTAGTTTTTAAATTTCTTATAATATTTCATGAAAATCCTACTAAATCAATTAAAAATAAATCATACATTTTGATATGTCTACTAAGTAATATTCCATCTTGTATTCCTTACTCTGTTCTTGGCTATGAGTCTGCAGCTGCCTTTTGTGTATTTAATATTATCTCTCTTTATTCCATAGCTAAGAATTACCTACCAATCTTAAATCATCATATTTACACAGTATATCAACACAACAGTGGTGATTAATAAGAGAAATATATCCAAGTATGTACATCCATTCCCATGTACACGGTCTAGCACAGGGAAATAGCTATCTGTGTACTTTATATTCATACACAAATAAGAATTATAAATTCAGTGAGACTGAAAGTAAAATATTTGCAATGTTAGTACATATCTTTCCTTAAGTATCTGTTACTGAATGAATTCATTAGTAACTAAAGTCAGGGTCTCACTGCCTAGATGGTTTTTACCAGTATCCATTGAAAATTGTGCATTGTTAAGTGATGTCTAGACTCACTAGAAAGTGTAGACTAAAGAATTAAAATGCTAGCAAAGGTCTTATTTACTGTTATTGAAGTCATAAATACATTTAATATCAAGTTTTTTTCTATACATGATCATCTATCTACTCCAGACTACAGCAATTGTTTATTTTTGTTGAAGCCATGTTTCTAATGACTGTTATATTCATTAAAATTCTTTGCAAACAGAAAAGTTTTTATTTCTGTTTTAATTTAGAATTGTAGAAGGCAATTGAAAACATTCTGTTATTAATTTTTAAAATCTATTATACTTTATAGAATACAATATTTCTAATTTTTATATTAAAAAGTATATGAGTATAAAAACTTGGGAATAGTAAGTTTATTGATCCAAATGCTCTTAAACAAAATTCTTATGCTATAGTCTTCAAGTTATATTTATTATCAAAAGAGGTCATATTACAATCTGTGGAAATAGTAAATTGTTACTTAGGCAAAATTTCCCTCCCTCAGTGAACTCTTAGAAATCAAAAAGGAATTCTCTATATTCTTATCTTCCATGTGTCAGCGAATTACTCACTTAACTTCTTTACAGTATAACAGTGGAGAAGATAACTGGAAGTTATGCCGCTGCTGAAATATAAAATTACAACAGCTACTCAGGGTTAATTGAAAAGGGAGTTTTACCCTGGAACAGTTTTCCAAGGAAGATGTCTATCACTGTGAAAATGAATTGTAACTTTGAATACATGGATTATTGTGATCCACTGCATCCCAGTCGGCTTGTGCTCTAGTGATGGTATGAAAGGATTCCACCTTATTCATAGGTACTTGAAAATAGATGGGAAATGTGTTTGTATTTGAAATACTATATATCTAAAAAGCTTCTTATATATATCCTACACATGTTGCTAATTACAGAGTAAATCTTTTTTTATAAATAAAATCATTGAATTTATTAATTTACCTGTCTATAGACATTTAATATTTCTTTAAATAGTATGAAACAACAGCTGGAACAATTTCTTATTAACTTTCATCAGTCTTCTATCAAATATTCAGTTATTTCTTTTCAAAACTCTTAGGCTAATTATATGAACTTGTTTAAAAGAACTCTATTGTGAATATATTAGAAAAATCAACATTTATATTGTATCAATTACTTTTGTGAATAATACTGTTGTTTTTTTTAACTATTGTATACCATTGTGGAAGTGTGTGTGTCTGTGTGCATGCTTATGCACTTCATATTGATTCAGAGCCTTAAATCCCATAGAATTCTTACATAGAAATGAAATTAAATTATCAAAACCTTCTAAAATAATTCCAACATAAATTCAGTAGTTTCACAAATGATAATGTAAATAAATTTTAAGTAAAATTAAGGAAAAATCACATGAAACTTTACCTTAGTTTTCATTTTCTCATTCTCTCTGCAATTACCATTTGAATGACTTCTCTAGCTTTGGCACTGTGAATTTATCATTACAGAAACCAAGATTTTTAAACAAAAATAGTTTTGTTCTTATAAGCCTACACTGTAAGAAGGAGAAGAAGACCAAAATCAAATGCATTAGTTAGCAAAGTGAGTTTATTACATAAGATTACAAATGCAAATGGCTCTTCTGGAGAACAATCTGTTGCTAATTAGATAAATGAGATGCATCAGCACACACTTAATAGGGAGTGCAATCGCTTAGTTGTCCATCATTCACACATTCCACTAGTAGAAACGATGAGACTTACAGTAGAATCAGATGTAACAGTCGGAGGCAAGAAGACAAAGGCAGATACATCCACATAGTACTATTGCAAAAGTTTGTTGTCTCACTTAGAAAACAATGGAAGTAGTGGTGCAATACTATTAGTAACTATGCAAATCTAATTCTTACTTAATTTAAATTGCATCATATACATTCACTGTATCTAAAAATCTTGATAATTAAAATGTAACTTTTGTGTTATGAAATAACTGTGAAGTAAAATACCTGTGGAGTACTGTGTCAATGTTGGGTATCTTGCTTCCTAAATAGAGCTAAGCAGCATGCAAACTCTAACTAGTACAGAACTTCAATGTATATACAGGAATGTCTCTAATGATAAGCTAACAAAGCAACATATGAACAACACATTTTTCTAGTAGAATTGAATGTTTTTTCTAAAGTAACTACATTTATTTAATTTTATTATATTGAACTGTGTGGTTTCACAAATTTTTTATTAGTTGTTCTTTACAGACTTATATCCTCAAATATATACTGATTCTCAACATTAATATATTTAGTTTTAAAGTTTATGTATATAACTGGCATACATACAATTAACTCAGTGGCAACAAATGTAAATAGCACTATAAATTACTTGATATGCATTTACAACACTCCCATTTTTATTATCAAAATTTTATTAAAATTTCATCACTAATTTATTTTGCTATGTTGACCTATTTCCATTAAAATGGATAAACACTAAACAAGATTGCAGTTATGATGAAATTATAAAGACTAACCACGGAATTATCAATACTCATTTTAAAGGGCAATTTTAGATTTTACATTAATTAATTGCCTTAAATTAGAAAATAATTACATCATTTCTCCTTTCCTTTTTCTCCATCCAAACATACTTCTGTTCATACCCCTAAACTCTTGCTCTCTATTGGAAAGGAATAACAGCCTTTTTTCTTTAGTTGTTATTGTTTTAAACACACACACACACCAAAATATATACATTTAACCTGCTTAGTTATTTTAATAATGCTTTTATGTATATAACTTCAGAGCTTGGACATATATAATTTCCATTTGCTCAAAGAAAGACAGTTAAGTGTTTCTTCCCTAAGCAGGCCTATTTCTCTAACTCTGGGTATTCCTTAGTTGCCTGTAACTCTTTGTTTAGGGGTGTAGGCCTGTGAGATTTTCCCCTTCTGTGTCAGCATATCTATTGATGTTTTATTTCTTCCAGTCTTGTTTAGACAGAAATGTTGCTGAGGTGTAATATATTAGTTTGAAGTCCTCATTCTCATATCATTATAATTTCATTTCTAATATTCTAATTGTTCTGAAATTTGATTTCTGTATTTTTATAAAATATGTTTTGATCATGTTTTTCTCCACCCCCACACCATCTTTGACCATCCATAAATCCCTACCTAAAGAACTTCATGGTTCTTTATTTAATAAAAAATAGTTTTAAAATGCATAAGAAGAAAGAAAGGGGTTGGCAAATATTTCAAGATATGGAAGTGTAATAATATATTTGTTAGTTAACTGAATAAAAGGAAATAAAAAGTTTATAATTTAAAAATTGATTGCTATGGAAATAGTTGTTCCATGTAGTCAAGAAAGAAATTAGAATAAGTTGGGCACAGTCAGCATTACGGGGACTATAATTATATAGCACGGCAAGCACCATAATTGAAATTGCAAGATATTTCTTTACAAAATATTGTATTAGTTCAGTTCAAAACACCAAACACATGTAACTGTGTAGGCCACTTGTTGCCAGGTAGTGATGAGAAAAATGTAGGTCAGTTTGTACAAATGTGCAACTACACAAAGAAGAAAAATAGATATCTATCACATAAATCTATATGGAATAATATTATATATTGTAAAATTTCTCAGATAATATTTGCTACATAATTATATGAGATGATCAGCACAATTTTTTGGCTACAGAAATAATTTCAATACACATATGAAGGATTTTGGCATATGTATGTATGACATGGGATTTTATTGGCACATCATGTGATGCACTAATATAAATACAACAAATTAAAAGTTATACTGAAAGCAGGCACTCATACTCTCTAGTAATAGCATTTTCATACATTTAACAAGTCTTTGTCTTCAAACTTTATCCCCATAGACATATGAAATTTCTCTCTATCTTTACCATGACTTCATTGGCAAAATTATCTCGGGTACTGAGTCAGCCAGTCTTACTCGTGTCTTTTTCAACTGCAATGCTCAGAGGAATGATTTGCAAGCACCTTTTTCTCAACTCTTCTGTACTACCTGCCTTAGTGTCTGAACTCTCTTCCAAGACTACTTCTGCCTATCAGGAAGCCCCCATTTCAAAATTCTTATTAGGTATCCTTCAGAGCAATATAATAAACTTTACTAGTATAAGTAGATTGTGCCTACTAGTTAGAGCAAATGGTAATGCATTCTTAAATCTGTCATAGGGATAGGCAACCATAAAATTTCCATTACGATATTTTGAAATAATTTAAATGACTACCAGATCCTAAAAATGATATTCTTTAACATACATTATGAAATATTCTTGATTTCTTCCTATTAGAATCTACCTGAAATAAGACTCAATCTTATTAGAAATTCGAATGAGTCCTGAGTAATAAATGAGAAAGTGTTTATCCAGATATGTCCATGAGGCTAGGGCATTTTCTAAATATATGAAATATTTACACATATGTATGCAAATGTCTGTACGATACGCCTGATTTATTATAACAGAGAAATAATTCCTTGCCCAAGTTATAACATTGGCAACATTTTTAAAAAGTGAAACCTGAATGATTTTGACCAAAAGCATTATGTCATAACATTCAATTTAGAAGATATTGTGATAGATTTAATACAGAGCAGAGCAAGGCCATTAAAAGTTTGAAAACTCTGCAAATTATTTCGGTGTTCATCATGCACTTACTGTTTTTAAAAATAGTTTTATTTATGAATATTCACTTGACACTAGCAATAATTACTTTTTAATTAAATTGTAACTCCTTTTTACATAATATGATCATAAACAGATTGATATAAAACAAAGCAAAGATTTCATTTAATAGTTTTTTGTGCTATCATTCAGATCATGTATTTGATGCTAAAACCATGCTACATAGTGATTTCAGAGATTAAATTTCATACACAGAAAGCCATCATGGCATTTTAAATTTATCTCTCTTCTATTTTCCAGAAGGCTAATAGCTATTATGTAATTCTTTCAGAACACGTAGCTGCAGAGATAGAAAAAAATCTGGGGAACCACTACTTAATACTGATATTCTAATGTAGAACCACAGAAAAAAAATTAACCCCATGAATTGAAATACTGCCTGTTTGGACAACATAAAAAGTGAAACACCCGAAATACCTGACTTCCTCAAATACAAGTCTTTCCTTCACCCAATTGTCATTTCATTATTCATGCCTAGTTTTTATTTTCTATGCTAACAGCAGAAAACTTTCATGTACAGAGCTATATTTCATGCTTTCCCTTGCTGAGTGATTAGAATTCTCTGATATTTTTTTTGAGAAAGCAGATTCCTAACTCTAATTAGTATCAGGTTTTTAATGCTATGAGTTCTCCACCTATTAGGAAGTCTGAATTATTTGAAAGAAGAAGAGCATATCTGACTTTGAGAAGCTCAAACTTATACATGCCTGTGTATGTGAGCAAAATAGTTAATGGCTAAAGACACTAAAATAAGACTAATAAGATCAGCTTCAAATTCATACTACAGAAAAATCCCCTCAAAGAGGATTTTATCACAAATATAGGAAATAATATTTGGTATGGCCAAGACTTTTTGGAGCAGACTTTCTTTATGTGGAAATGGAAACATCAATTCAGTGTGTAAGAAGCAGCAAAGCCACATTTGAAACTGTTCAAAGCAGGGTGGTGACTTGTAGAATTTGTAAATACATATCTCCAAAATAGTACTAAATAACTGAAAGTACACCAGGACAATTCAGAAGCAGGCATCTACTTTAAGAAGGATGAAACGATTGAGCAGGATATCACAGGACAAGAGAGTTAATAGCACGTCCTTAGAAGAGGAATTCACGCTTCTGTAGAAAAGCTTTGGGCATCACTTTATAGATTCCTTTGCAAGTAATTTTCATGTAATTAAAATGGAATCCTGACTTTTATTAAGTTCTAGTTATGAAAATATTCCCAAAAGGAAAATTAATTTCTCCTTCAACCATCTTTTTTGAGGTATCTGCATCAGAATACCTGAATAAAAGATGTGTAGTTCTATGTCAATTAATATAGTACATAATCATACAAAAAGGTTAAAGTTAAAAATTATATCATGAAATACATGATAACAGTGTTATTAGCATTGACAGACACAGTATTAAACTAAATTTTAGGGAGAATATTGGAAAAAATACAAAGGATATTCTTAAGGGAGAATTTTCTAGCTTCAGAATTGTATTGTAAACGATGCACTTAGACATAGGTTATTCTGAAATGATTTGGAAACTAAGGCCAGTGTCTCTGACAATGCTGGTTTTAATTTCAATATAATTTTATTAGTGTGAAAACTCTTTTGTATAATGGGCAATTAGATATTGAATTTAATAATAATTTTTATTTTTTTTCTAGAAAAATGATGCTAACATACTGCCTTTCATTCAGCCTATTAAATGGCAGTGTATAATAAAATTATTTTTGTGTAGGCATCAAACATATATGTTGATACATAAGTACGAGGTTTCAAGGAAACCTTGCCACGGCTTAGTTCCTGAGGTGCAATTTCAAGGCATTCTAGCATCGCGTTTCTCTTAATCAGGGTTTATATTGCTATCATTGTACACCATGGCCATAGAAACTTGGAGAGGAAATGGTTCATTCAGATTATGCTTCCGCACCACAGGTCATCATCAAAGGAGGTCAGGACAGGAGCTCAAGGAGCCAGGAGCTGATGCAGAGGCCATCAGGAGTGCTGTTTACTGGCTGCTCATTGTTACTGACCTTGAATTCAAATACAGGACCACCAGCTCAGGGTCGACCCAATTCACAGTGGGCTAGATCTTCCCCATTAATTAATCTCTAATTAAGAAAATGCTGGGAGAGCTTGGGGAGTAGGAGGGTGGAGATGGAGGAAAGGTGGATATTGGAGAAGGGAATAAGATATCTACATTAAGGGAGTCATTTTAGGACTGGCAAGATACTTGGCTCTAGAGGGGATCACAGGTGTCTACAGGGATGTCCCCAGCTAGGTCCTTGGGCAGCAGAGGAGAGGGTGCCGGAACTAGCATTGTCCCATAGTCACACTGATGAATATCTTGATCATCACCATAGAAATTTCGTCCCATGGATGGAGATAGAGACAGAGACCCACATTCACATCAGAGCAATGGACTGAGCTCCCAAGGTCCAGTCAAAGAGCAGAAGGTGGGAGAAGATGAGCAAGGAAGTTAGGACCATGAGTGGCTGGACCACTCACTGAGACAGTGTGCCTGATCTAATGGGAGGTCACCAAATCCAGCTGGACTGGGACTGAATGAGCATGTGATCAAATTGACTCTCTGAATGTGGCTGCCAATGGTGGCAGACTGAGAAGCCATCAACAATGACACTAGGACCTATCTCTTCTGCATGTATTATCTTTTGGGGAACCTAGTCTATTTGGATGCACACCTTCCTAGGCAGGGATGGAGGGGGGAGGGCCTTGGACTTCCTACAGGGCACCATGCCCTCTTTAAAGGAAGCAGGGGGAGGGAGGAGCAGGGTAGCGGGAGGGGACTGGGAGAAGGGGAGGAAATGTAAATTTTTTTGAATGGAAAAAAATAAAAGAATATGGGAAAAATAAAAAAATAACTAAAAAAGAAAAGAAAATGATTTACTGGCTTTCGTACACCCTGATAATGTGGAGGCATTTTCTTAATTGAGGTTTCTGTCTCTCACATGACTTTGTCTTATATCAAATTTACATAAAACTACCCAGCACAATGTTCAACAGAGGTTCATTAAATTAGAAGACACAAAGAAATCTTATGCAACCACTTTGGAAATCAGTATAGCATTTTCTCAGAAAATTGAGATTCTCTCTACCTGAAGACCCAACAGTACCACTTTTGGGCATATATCCAAAGGATGCTCAATCATATTACATGGTCATTTGTTCAACTATGTTCATAGCAGCATTATTTGTAATATATAGAACCTGGAAACAACATAGATGCCCTTCAACAGAAGAACGGATAAAGAAATTGTCATACATTTACACAGTGGAGTACTACTCAGTAGTTTAAAAAAATGATATTTGAAATTTGCATGCAATTAGATAGCACTAGAATAAAAAACATCCTGAGTGAGGTAACCTAGACCCAGAAAGACAAACACAGTATGTACTCACTCATAATTGGATATTAGATGTAATTCAAATGACAATTAGCTTATCGTCCATGACCCCAGAGAACCTGGGGAACAAGGAGAACTCTAAGAGAGATATACTTGGAACCTCTTGAGAATGGGAAATAGACAAGATATCATGAGGAAATTTGGAGCATGAAGCCCGGGGAGTAGGGGTGAAGAAGGGATGGTGGATGGTGAGGGGGAGGAGAGAAGAGGAAGGAGGAGGAGAATATGAGGTAAAGTGATGATCAAGATGAGAGAAGGAAAGGGAGGGAGAGCAAGGAAAGATATTATCTTGACTGTGGAAGCCATTATGGGGAAAGCGAGAAAACTGGTACCAGGGAAAATCCCAGGAATCCACAGGAGTGACTACAGCAATAGTGGAGAAGGTGCCTGAACTGGCCTTCACCTGTAATCGAATTAATATCTACCTTAATTGCGATCATGGAACCTTCATCCAGAAACTGATGGAACCAGATGCAGAGAACAACAGCTAAGTGAGCCGAGCTTCTGGAGACCAGTCAAGAGAGGAGGAGCAATAATATGAGCAAAGGGGTTGATATCATGATGGTAATACCCATAGAAACAACTGACCTGGGCTAGTGGGAACTCATGACTCTGGACTGACAGTGGGGGAACCTGCATTGGACCAAACTAGGTCCTGTGAATGTGAGTGACAGATGTGTGGTTGCAGCAATCTTTGTGGCCACTGATAGTGGGGCAAGGATTTCTCCCTAGTGCTTGAACTGTCCTTTTGGAGTCCTTTTTTTAAAGGACTAAATATAGAGAGGAGGGCACCTCGGTCCTGCCTCAAAGTGATGTGTTAGACTTTCTGGCATCCCATGAGAAGCCTTACCCTCTCTGAGAAGTGTATGAGGAGGTATGGTGGAGGGATCTGGAGGAGGGGAGGAAATGGAACTGGAATAGGTGTGTAAAACAAGAAAAGATTGTTTTAAAAAATTAATTAATAAAACAAATCATATTCTTCCAAAGTCCTCTGTAAGAGTATGATGCAAGTTATAAGTACAATTTATAATATATTTTAAGATAATACTAATTTACATTTAATAGCTTTTATCCTTGTGGACATTTATTATAAAGTTACTACTTCTTTATAATAAATGATCTTGTTTTTTCTATAAAAATACATTTTATTTGTCTAATTTTTTTTTTAGCTAGAACCTCAAATACGGTATTGAATAATTATGGAGTGGACAACCTTGTCTTGCTCCTTGTTTCAGTGGAATCATTTTTAGTTTTTCTCCGTTTAGTTTGATGTTGGCTGTTGACTTGGTATGTATTGTGTTTATTATGTTTAGGTATGTTTCTTGTACCTTGTATTCCTACTCTTTCCATGACCTTTGTCATGAAGGGATGTTGCATTTTGACAAAGGCTTTTTTCAGCATCTAATGAGATGATCATGTGTGTTCTTTTTCCTCTGTTTTTTTTTTTTTTTTTTGTTAGTTTGCTTGTTTGTTGTTTGAGACAGGGTTTCTCTGTAGCTTTGGAGCCTGTCCTGGAACTAGCTCTTGTAGACTAGGCTGGTGTCAATCAGCCTGCCTCTGCCTCCCAAATGCTGGGATCAAGGGGATACATATCAGAAAAGAGAAAGTTAAACTCTCACTATTTGCTGAACATATGATAGTTTACATAAGTGACCCCAAAAATTCTACCAAGGAATGTCTACAACTCATAAACACCTTCAGTAATATAGCAGGATACAAGATTACGTTAAAAAATTAGTAGCCCTCCTTTATACAGATGACAAAATGGGCTAAGAAAGAAATCATGGTCACAAATAACATAAAATATCTTGGAGTAGCTATAACGAAACAAGTGAAAGAGCTGTTCAACAAGAACTTTAAGTCTTTGAAGAAAGAAACTGAAGAAGATGTCAGAAAATGGAAAGATCTCCCATGCTCTTGGGTATGAAGAATTAACATAGTAAAAATGGCATTCTTACCCAAAGCAATCTGTAGATTCAATGCAATGCCCAGCAAATTCTTCAAAGACCTCAAAAAAATTATTCAACTTTATATGAAGAGTAAAAAACTCAGGATAGCCAAAACAAACCTGTACAATAAAGGAACTTTTGGGGGCATCACAATTCATGATTTCAATTTCTACTATAAACTACAGTAATGAAACCAGCCTGATATTGGCATAAAAACAGACAGGAGGACGAATGGAATTGAATTGAAGACCCGATTATCAATCCACACAACTACGAATACCTGATTTTTGACAAAGAAGCAAAAAATATAAAATAGAAAAAAAGAAAGCATATTCAACAAATGGTGCTGGCATAACTGGATATCAACATGTAGAAGAATGAAAATAGATACATATCTATTGCCGTGCACATACCTCAAGTCCAAATGGATTAAAGACCTCAAAATAAAACCAGCCACACTGAACCTCATAGAAGAGAAAGTAGGAAGTATACTTGAATGCATTGGCACAGGAGACCACTTCCTAAATATAGCCCTAGTAGCACAGATACTGAGATCAACAATTAATAAATGGGACCTCCTGAAACTGAGAAGCTTCTTTAAAGCAAAAGACATGATCAACAAGACAAAATGGCAGCCTACATAATGAGAAAATATCTTTACCAATTCCACATCAAACAGAAGCCTGATCACCAAAATATACAGTGAACTCAAGAAACTGGTCATCAAAAGAACAAATAATCCAATAACAAAATGTGTGCAGACCTAAACAGAGAACTCTCAACAGAGTAATCTAAAATGGCTAAAAGGCAATTAAGGAAATGCTCAACATCCTTATTCATCAGAGAAATGCAAATCAAAACAACTCTGGGATTCATTTTATACCTGTAAGAATAGCCAAGATCAAAAACACTGATGAGAGTTAATGCTGGAGAGGATGTGGGATAAAGGAAACACTCTTCCATTGCTGGTGGGAGTGCAAACTTGTATAGCCACTTTGGAAAGCAGTAGGAAACAACCTAACTCGAGACCCAACAATATACCACTTTTGTGTATATACCCAATGGATGTGCAATCATATCACAAGGACATGCGCTCAACTATGTTACTAGCAGAATTGTTTGTCATAGCCAGGACCTGGAAACAACCTAAATGCCCCTCAACAGAAAATGGATAAAGAAGGTGTGGCACATTTACATACAGGCGTACTACACAATGGAGAAATTTAATGACATCTTGAAATTTGCAGACATATGGATGGATCTAGAAAACATTGTTGAGTGAGGTAAACCAGACCCAGAAAGACAAATATAATGTGTAGTTACTCATAAGTGGCTCTTAGATACAAAACAAAAGAAAACCAGCCTACAATTCAATATCCCAGAAAACCTAGACAACAAAGAGGACCTAAAAGACACTTACATTGATCCAATCTACATGGGAAGCAGAAAAAGACAAGATCTCCTGAGTGAATTGGGAGCATGGGTATCATGGTAGATGGCAGAAGGAGAGTGGGAAGGAAGAGAGGAGAACAGAAAAAAATATAGTCAATAAAAACAATACATTTTGTTTGCTGCACAATATTCACTGTTACATCATATTTAAATCCACACATTACACATTTATTCTTAAAATTATATGAGTGTGATATAGTTTATGAAGAAGAAATCAAATTTTAAAATGAGCTGAATAAAGTTATTTTAAGTAAAAAAATATTTAATATATTTACTACTTACAAAATATTTTATGGTAGATTTTATTTGACCATGATTATAACTTCTAAAAAATTATCAAATTTTTACTTTTCATTATACAACATAAATATGTTAATTTGTATATTTGAGAAATCTTTTTATTCGGTCTTTTGGTTTGTATGACATTTTACCTATTTTGGGATTACAGTATAATGTTTTTGTTTATGTGTACATCGGGTAATCGAACCTCTAGGCAACTAGAAAATCTGTCACCTTAAATGTTAATCATTTTGTTGTAGTGACTTTGTTGAAACTCCTTTCTTATCACTTCACTGAACTATTTACCATTACATGATTTTAAATGTAAAACATACCTATGTTCATTGTAAAATCATTAGAAATTGTATCAAATTCTCGAGACTTTCTTTTCAAAAGTTGGCACAAAGCCACCAATGCTCGTTATATTTTAATGATTAATACAGTTTTGGTTTATATTTTAAGTATTCTATTTTTCATGTGCACTCAATTCAAATGGGCTTTTTTCCTAACAGAATCTTCCAAACATAACAGTACATATGCAAAGAATACATTGCTTCAAAGGAGGAAAAACATTCTATGTTTGCATTATCTAGTTCTCCCTTGGTTGTGAAAAAAATGACCTGAAATGAAAGGCTAAAATTAGAGCAGTCTTGTGTTTCATGATTTTAGAGAGAGGCACAGTAAAACGATCAGTACATCCAGTATAATGAGACCCTCTCCTAATTCCTCACATGACAGTGTATGAGGGATCAAAAAACCAGGCCAGAGAAAGAGTGTGTCAGACCTTCAAAGGTCTCTGAATAATGACATACTGCCATTCAGTAGATCAAAGTCTCAAAGTTCCATCATCTTCACATTACCTCCATGAGTTGGATACTATGAATATTGAACTGAAAGATAAACAACATGTGATTCAGTAGATAAAATGTACTCTGCTCCATAGCCAGCATCTAAGAGATGTCATAATGATCTATGTTCCATTTGGACAGCACTATACTGTCATATCTTCAATTTGCATTTCCCTGGTGACTAGGAATATTGAACTTTTCTTTAAGGTCTTCTCAAGCATTTGAGTTTCTGCTTTGCAAATTCTCTCTGTAGATATGTACCCTGGTTTTAATAAAGTTATTTGTCTTTGTGATATCCAGTTGTTTATATTTTTTACACATTAAAAAGCAAAATGCCTCTCAGCTGAAGAATAGATAAAGAAAATGTGGTATATTCACAGAATGGAGTACAACACAGCAATAAAAAATGGCATCTTGAAATTTGCAGGCAAATGGATGGATGTAGAAAAAATTATATTGACCGAGGTAACCCAGACCCAGAAAGACAAATATAATATGTATTCACTCACAAGTGTCTTTTAGACATAAAACATAGAAAAACGAGGCTACTGTCCACAGCCCCAGAGAAACTAGACCACGAAGGTGACACTAAAAGATACACACAAGTATCTACAAAGGAAGGGAAAAAAAATCTCCTGACTAAACTGGGAGTTTAAGAGTCATGGAAGAGGCTACAAGGGGAGAGGGCAGGAAGGGAGGGTAGTGGAGAAAAATGTATAGCTTAATAAAAGCAATACAAAAAGAAAAAAATCCTTTTCCATCACACAGGCTACCACTTTGTCCCAATGACAGTATCCTTTGCCGTGAAGAACCTCTCAGAATCATAAACTCCTATTTATTATTTGTTCATCTTAGTGCCTGAACTAATAATATTTTGTTTAGAAAGCCTTCCTATGCCATTGAATTCAAGACTATCCCCCATTTTCTCTTCTATCGGATTTATTGTAGCTGGTTTTATGTTGTGGTCTATAATCCTTTTGGAATTGAGTTTGATTAGGTATAGAGAGTGGATAATCATGTTGTATTCTTAACTTAATGTAATGAATATGAGTTTCTCTCCATTAAATTCTTGATATATATAGGACTGCTGTGTTGTAAATTGCTTGTATTTTGTTGAGGTATGTCCCTTGCACTCTAATCTCTGCAAGACTTTTAGCATGAGTGAGTATAAGAAATTTTCAAAGTCCTATTCTGCATCTTAAATATCATGTGGTTTTTTTTATCTTTCAGATTGTTTACATGGTAGATTATATTTATCTACTTAAACATCTTGAAACAACCTTCCTTCTCTGGATTGAAGGTCACTTCATCGTGGTGGATCATGTCTTTCAGATGTTCTTAGATTTGATTTGCAAGAATTTTAGTAAGAAGTTTTGCTTCTACATTCATAGCAGGAATTGCTCTGTCCTTGTATTTGGGAACCTTTTTTATGTGGTTAAGGCATCAGGGTAAATGTGACCTCAATAAATGAATTGGGCATTATTCTATCTGTTACTATTTGGAATAATTTGAAGAGTATTTACTTTAACTCTTCTTTAAATATTTGTTAGAAATCTATCCTAAAATACATCTGTTTCTGAGCTGCTTTTGCTCGGGATACTTTTAGTTACTGCTTCTATTTCGCTAGGATTTAACTTTCTGTTTAAATTGCTTATCTGATATTAATTCAATTTTGCTAAGTGAATTGAATTGAGAAAATTATCCATTTCTTTTAGAGTTTCTAATTTGGAGTGCATGTAATTTCTCCTATGTCTGTAGTTAGGTTCACCACTTCATTTATCACATTTTTCATTTGGATTTACATTTCTCTTTTTAGTTTGGATCTGTATGACATGATATTGACCAGATTGGGGTATTAAAGTCACCCACTATTATTGTGTGAGAATCTATATGTGAGTTATGTTGTAGTAGTGTTTCCTTTATGAACTTGGGTTCACTGTTGTTATGATATTTTGACAAAGAACATGGCTGCCTTTTGCACTTGTCCAAAAAGTCTTGAGAATAAAATGAAGATTTTTGGATTAATGGTATTGGCAGGGGAGGTTTCATGTTGTCTGCTATTGACTTGTGAGGTTGTTGGTGTGTACTCTTATGCAGATATGTAATGAAAAGGAACAAGTTGAGTGAGTGGAAAATATCAAATATACACTTCCGGGAAAAAGGGGTAATCAGAAGGTACAATGAAGTTAAGTACTAAAGGATATATACAAGTTTAAAGAACAGTCTGATGAAATGTGGAATAATGGGAGTGGTTACATCAGGTTTAGACCATACCCAGCTAAGCTTCCAAATTATGAAAAGGAATTAAAACAAAGTATAAGAAGCAAAGAAAACCATCAAAACCAGAAAGCTGGTGAAATTGTGAATGAATGGTCAAGTTCCAGGTCCAGGAAACAACAGAATTTGGCAGCATTGAGCATGTGGTTTTGACTTAAGAGGCAAGAGAAGGGGGTTGTGGAATCTTCCTCTTCAGGTAAGATAAGCTGTTGGTAACAGAACTGTGTCAGGGATATTCCTGAGTCGAGGCCAAGAGAGCTCATTGGGTGAAGCTGTGAAGATGAAGTCTGGAGTGCCTTGGAAACCCCAAGATATAGAAGATGCCAGAGTTGTGGTATGCCTGCTGGGAAAGCTAAAGATAAGGTAGGGAACCAAAGTTGGAAAACGTTGTGATTCTGATGAGTGCTTAACGTAGACAAGGAGAGGTTCAGTTTTAGATCTTGCTTTAGTCCAGTATTTCCTCACTATGCCCCCATTTCCCCATTTTGCACTGGCAATGTATTATATCCTGTGCCATTGTACATTGAAAGCATGTGATCTGATTTTTATTTTATAGGGAGCTACAGTTAAAACACTGGCCTGACTCTCTGGGGAAGCTGAACTTCGGACTTTTAAACAGAGTTAAGACTGTGATAAAGACCTTTGAAAATGGACAAAATGCAGTTTGTATTGTGATGTGGCTACAAGCCTATGGTGCCATGATGCCAGAGAATTGATTGTGGTGGTTTGAATGAGAATGGATGGTTCCATAGGCTCATAGATTTGAATACTAGGTCACCAGGGTGTAGCACTATTTGAAAGGATTAGGAGGTGTACCCTTTTGGGAGGAAAAAATCACTGGGGCTAGGCTTTGGGTTTTCAAAAAGCACATTCCAAGCCTAGAGTCTCTCTCTTCCTGCTGCCTACTGATCCCGATGTAGCTCTCAGTTATTTCTCCAGCATGTTTGTCTATAAGCTACCATTCTCCCACCATGACAACAAAAGATTAAACCTCTGAAACTGTAAGCAAGTCCCAGTGAAATGCTTCCTTTTATAAGAACTTCTGTGGTAAAGATGTCTCTTCACAGAAATAGAACACTGACTAAGACAATGAGCATGTTTAGTCCCTCTCTAGCTCTTCTGATTCTCTTTGGTTTGAAGTCTATTTTGTCAGATATCATGATGACTGCAGCATCTTATTTCTTAGGTCCTTTTGCTTGGAATATCTTTTTTCTCTGTTTACTCTGAGGTCATGTATATTTAGATGCTAAGATTTATTTCTTACATGCAGCACAAGGATGTATCCTGTTTTCTCATCTGTTTAGTTAATCTGTGTCTTTTTGTTAGAGAATTGATGTTGAGAGTTATCAATGAGCAGCGTTTGTATATTCCTGTTAATTTGTTATTTTGGGGTGTGTGTGTGTGTGTGTGTGTGTGTGTGTGTGTGTGTGTGTGTCCCTCTTTCAATTTCTTCACCTGTAATGACTTCTTATATTTTCTTGGTTGTGTTTAACCTCTTTGAATTGTAATTTTCCTTCTAGTACCATGTATGGATTTTGTAGATAAATACTGCTTGAATTTGATTTTATATTTATAGAATAAAATCTTTTCTGACCATATACTGTGATAGAAAGTTTTGCTGCACATAGTAGTTTTGGGTGGCATCTGTGATATCTTAGAGTCTGTAACATACCTGTCCAGACTCTTCCAGCGTTGAGAGTGTCCACTGAGAATTTAGGCATTATTCTAATAGGTTTGCCTTTATATGTTATTCATTTATTTTTCCTTTTGCAGTTGTTAATATTCTTTCAGTGTTTTATATTTTCAGTATTTTGAAATTTGGTACTAAAGAGAGTTTCTTTTTTAGTCTAGTCTATTTGGTCCTTGGCATTCTTCTGTACTTTCGTATACATCTCTTTATTTAAGTTAGGGAAATTTTCTTCTATGATTTTGTTGAAAAGTTTTCTGTGCCTTTGACCGGGATTTCTTCTTCTTATACTCCTTTTATTTCATTTGCGTATTTGATCATTTCTTAGTGTCCAGACTTTCTAGATATTATCCGCCTAAGGATTTTAGAATTAGCATTTTCTTTGATTAACTTTTCATTTCTCCTATCATGTCTTCAATGCAATGCCTGAGATGTTCTCTTCCATCTATTGTATTCTGTTAGTGTGGCTTGTTTCTGAGGTTCCTGTTTTAGTTCCTTAAATTTTCATTTCCATATTTCCCTCAGTTTGAGTTTTATTTATTAATTATATTTACGAATTCATGCGTTTAACTCTTATGAATGCCCTTACACCACTTGTTTACATAGGTTTCTTTAAAGGATTTATTCATTTTGCTTTAAGGATCTCTATCATACTCTTTGAACTAATTTCTAGTTCTTTGCTTTGAGCTTCAACTCTATTGTATTTCTCGGGGCCTACTATAATTGAGTTCCTGTGCTCTAGTGAGGACATGTTGTCCTGGATGTTACTGATTGTATTTTCATGCTGGTGTCTAGGCATCTGGGTTTGAGATGACTGTAGTGCTAAGTAATTATATCTGGTCTTTCCTTTATCGGGAGGGTATTTTGTTCCTTTGATTCTACTTCCCTATGGAGAAGTGTGGTGTTTCAAAGGAGAGTGTGGTGGTTGTGTGCTTCCTGTTAGGATTCTGCTAGGTTTGGACACTGGGGGCTCTAAACATAATGTGTTTCTAAGTACTGGGAGCTAATACTTAGGGATGGGGATGAGATAAAAGGGGAAGGGGCCAAAGGGGTCCACAGGAGGAAGGAAAGCAGAGTGTTTTCACCAAAATCTACTTAGTTCCCAGGCATGTAGGAAAAGAGGAAGGAAGCACCACAACAGATAATCAGACACAGAGCTGTGTAGGACTGAGACACTGAATTTAGGAAAAGAAAGTAGATTGAAAATCTACAGTTAGCCTACCTACTTTGCTACAGTCTTGGATGATTGGTTCTCAGGGAAGGCCTATAAGTGTTACAGCTCAGCTTGAAAGACATACTGGAAGCAAGAAACCAAACTATCACAGAGTCATACCACATAAGAAACTCATGCAAGAGATTTATTGGGAGGGAATAACCAAGGAGGGTGGCTGCCTCTGCTCAGGTAAGAAGCAACAGAAAACTGGGTAAAAGCAGAGCTTATATAAGATTTCTTTGGTGAGGGGAGGAACTTTACATGGTCAGAATTGGTGGGATTTCAAGGCCAGGGATAGGTTGGACTTCAAGCCCTAAGCTTGGGTATTTTACTCTGTAAGAACTGAGGTAAAAAGCTAAGGAAGCAGTCAGTCCTG
This sequence comes from Ondatra zibethicus, assembly GCA_004026605.1. Taxonomy (NCBI): domain Eukaryota; kingdom Metazoa; phylum Chordata; class Mammalia; order Rodentia; family Cricetidae; genus Ondatra; species Ondatra zibethicus. The sequence goes on along the minus strand of PVIU01014583.1, from coordinate 30,944 downwards.
CCTCTCCAGTGGTAATGTCAGTGGTTATACCCAGGACTACCATAAACAGTAGGATCTGAACCACTGTTTGTCATTCCTTGCCACTGCTATGAACCCTGTCATGGGAACTGGCAAGGGTTCTCATCATGTACTACTTCTAATTTTGGAAAAAGGAGTACAAGGCATAATTCTCATACCACATAGCAGGTAAGCGGCGGTAAACCTGAGAGCCACAGAATATTGAGGTGTTGTAAACATAGAGGGTAGGTGGCCGTGCTCAGAGTCAAAGTATTATTGAAGTCTGAGGGATCCACTGTGCTCAGAAAGTATGTTCCTGAGGAGTTAAAACAGTCTGAGCTACTGAGCAGAGAGAGATGGGAGAGATAAGCAGTGGTAGTGGTATTTGGCTCAAAGTAGTTAATGAGAAACAAGGTGAGAGAGTTTAGTAGTCCAGTGGGTGAAGCTATGAATGGTGATCCTAAGTTTGACTTGGGATGGATACCAAATCAGCATGCTCCAAAGCAGCCAGAAAGAGTGTCTTCAGTAGCAGATTACTAGCAATTAGGAGGACCCTGATATGTTTCATAGTATTTAGAGAGAACCAATACAGGTAATTTTTTCAAGTTTCTGGCCACTGTTTATAGTAATCTTCCTTTTGGTCATAGAGAAAACAGACATAGGAATAAGCCCTGATGAAAGAGAAAGAGTGTTGTAGGGGACTGATCTGGCTTTTGATGTCCTGATATAGAGCAGTTTCCCACCCTATTCGGATGGACTATTGGTAAGGTGTAGAGGTATCTTGGACATTCAGCCTTCTTATGTAAGAACTACTTCAGACAGATGTATATAGGTAGAAATAGTGGAGGAGAGAGCAAGTTTAAATATAAAGTCAGCAACTTGAATCAGTTTGAAATGTTGAGACACAGGCATAGCTGGAAGATAGACATGCTATCCTCTGTCAGTGCTACCTGTGGAGAAAACTCAGGGAGGGAGTGGTCTTTGGAGACCCTTCTATGCCAAAATGTGTGGACAGGTAGACAGAAGATGCCAATAGGTGACCTGAAGGTTAATTTCTCTGATTTATGCATAAGAAGTTTAACTGTGGCTAGAAGTACATTCTTATATATGAATGCATGAAGGTGTAGCTTTAATAACTTTTAAACAAAAGATTGGAGAGGGAAAGAAAGGTTTGTGGGTTGAAACTGATAAGGGGGAAGGCTCTTTATTGTTATCAAAAATAGTGGAGGAATTATCTGGTTTGTTCTTCATAACTAGGAGGAGTTGCTTTTCCTTTATTGACTTATGTTTCTTTTAATATAGATGGGAGTATAGTCACTTGGCAAAGTCCATTCTTTCTAATTCCAGCAAAGATGGCTGTCAACCATGTGACTAACTTCATCCCAGTGGGGGAGAGTAGATAAGATGGCAGCAAGCCACATGTTTCTTTTATTATTTATGTATAGATATTTAACTACCTACCCTGGTGTTATCTGTTTTAAGTTAATCATTTTGTTACAGAGTTTACCAAGTTTTAATTATACCCAATGTATTTACAAATATTGAAGTAAGATTTATATCTTAATAAAAGTTGTATAGAGTTAAACCAAAAACAAAAGAGTATGAGATGAATATCAATAGTTCCCATTGGTAATAGTCCATTCCTTTATTTTGTTTTGCTTTCCTTTCTCTGTTCAATAGTCAGGTAGCTTTCCTGTTGAAGGACAGAAATTTTGGAGGAAACCTTTTTCCAAGCATGCTTCGGTCTAGAAAAGTGGGAACCATACTCCAATTCTAATGTCATCATTTAACTGAAGTGGGACAGCACAAAATAACAGTCTAATGCCACTCATTCATTAAAGTCACTCAAAAGATGCCTGACTCATATAATTTCAGAACAAAGAAGGCTTAGGGAAGGGAAATTTTTGAGTCCTAGCTGCAGACAGAGAATGCTGCAGGATGGAGCTGAGTGACGATGCATCAGCCACTGAAGAGGGTGTGTGCACCAGAAGCGGGCTTACTCCTTTTCTTTCTTGCCCCTCCTGCTAGGTACAACTCTCAGATCCCACTTTACAATAAAATTACATATCCATCAACTGTAACTTTAAGAAGTACATCTTTACAGTATTTGGGGGAGACCAGACAAAGTAAATAGGGCTCAGAGAGGAGAAGAGAGAAATGATGAACAGGGATTCTTCTTACATTTCCCCAAGTGCTTGCAGTATGTTTAAAGGTCTGAAATATTAATAGGATCTAATGTGCTACTATGTGGTCCTTTGGATTTATTTTCTAAGGGGTATTGAGGCCAAGTACACTTGCAAAAACAAATAAATTCAGGATTCTTAAGGTCAGGTGTCAGGTGTTGAGGCTGGCAGTTTCCTGAGGAGCATTCCAAGGATGAATTAGAGGGTATGGAAAACACCATTCCCATGGAAGAGAGAGGGGAAAGAAAATGTCACCACAGCCTATAGGCATGAGCCTCCCTAGGACTCAGGGAGGAACAAATGAGCACCAACTGTGCAGTAACCTCACTCAACAAGGGTCAGGCTTAACTGGAGGAGAGACTTGGCTGCTGATACCAGGGATTTAGTAGAGGTCAGACGGTGAGAACCAAAGCTGAGCTATTATGGGGGTCTCGTCCAGAGAAAAGGTTGAAAATGGAGTTTCAAAAACCACAAGGGCACAGAGAAATGTGGGATTATGGGCAATTCCAAAGGGAAGACAGGATAAGAGGGCAGGAAGAGGCACAATAGCACTGTTGGGCTTTAGAAAACTGTATAATTGCAGCTCTCAATGTGGTAGGAAGAGGTCAGGTGAAGATTCCCAGCCTTAGTCTTAAATAACATGGTTGGTGGTTCCTTCACCTCTGAGTAGCTTAGGGGTGTGGGCCACTCAACAGTCACTTCCTGACACTCAGGGAAACATTTACCTACCAAAGGAGAAACTTAACTAATTGCCACTTATGGAATGGGGTGCTTGGTGACTGGTAAGCCTGAAGTCTGTTGTGGGTAGACTGGAGATAAGGGATAGGGTCCTAGTATAGCCTAGACCCCAAGGGGGAATGCAGGCATCAGGAGAGTCTAGAGTCATGACACCAATGTAAGTATTACAACCAAGATGGAAAGATCCTGGTAGTCGGGAGCCAAGGAATACACAACCAATGTAATGACATACAACACACCTCATGCGAGAGATTTATTGGGAAGAAAACTCAGGAGACTTCTTCTGCTCAGGTGAAAATCAGTGGAGAATTGAGCAGAAGACAAGGTTTATATAGGACTTCTTAGCGGGTGGAGCATTCCTTGATAGAGATTTCCGGTGTGGGAATTGGTGGGATGTCAAGTCCTGAGCTTGGGCATTTAACTCTGTATGGTGGGGGTTTAGGTCCAGCCATTCAGGCTTCTGAGAGTGTTCAGTGGGTAGAACCTTGTGGCTGGAGGTCATAAGGAGAAGGGCCTGGCCACTTGCATGCCTCTAGGGGCTTACAGTACCTGCTAGAGATGAGGGAGGAGACAAATGGAAGAACTGGAGAAAAAAATGTTGGTGGAGAAGATCTGAATAATCCAAAGGGAAGGGTAAAATAGTTTTTCTCTTACAGAACTGATGGTAAGAGTAGGAGATTGGATTAGAGAGGGAAGGAAAGAGGGATGAAGATCTTTAGTTAGCTTCCCTGCTTCCTTGGCCTATGTGGCAAGTCATTCCCAATAAATGACTGTTGGAGGTGGAGTGTTGGGTTAAGACTCCAATTATTGGACTACTTAGTCTAGATAGTAGAAGAAAAATCCCCCTTAGTAGAATATTTTCAATACATAGTTTCTGTCTCTCTAGAATAACAAAACAACACCACATGAATATTGATATACACCTCAAATTTAATCCCAAGCTTTTTCATTCTATGTTTAACTTTCCCAACTTTGAGGCATTAATCAGTTTATTTTCTTATAAGAAGCAACATAATATTCTTTGTGGCATGCTAAAATTTATAATATAATATGTATAAAATATTTTATATTAAAACATGAAAATATCATTGTATTATCAGAAAATCTTATTAAGCATTGTTAATTGAACTGCTAACCAATGTGACAGAAGCTAGAGTCACCTGGGGGATGGACATCTTTCACGGATGAGGGTAATTATCTGGATTATATTCATTGAGCTGAAAAGATGCCACCTGGCTGAATCCTGAGCTTTATAGATGTAGTAAGGAGTTATGCAGCAATACACACTTATTGCTCAGTTATTTGAATATGAACCCATGTGGCCAGTTGCTTCAAGCTCTTGCATCCTTTACTTTGACACCATGGTGAACTATACTGTGAACTCTGCACACAAAAATATTCTTTTCCTCTTAAGTTGCTTTTGTTGAGAGAGTCTATGATAGCAAAAAGAAAGAAATTAAAACAAATTTTTATCATAAAATATTAAAGGCATCATTAAATTTGTTTTAACTTATTAATAATCAACTTCAATAAAATTTTCACCCTGTCTTATAACTCGAAAATGCCTTCAAAATAGAAAATGTGTGCAGTCAGTCATTGACAGATAGGCAATATTAGTGTGTGGCCTTTAAACCGTGAGTTCAATAAATGACACTCTTTGCAGTGTCTAGAGTGAGGAACAGGAAAGGAGAATTCCAAGAGACCAAGGGTATTTTTTATTAGTTTTTTCCTGGTAAATTGAGACAGAGATCAGTAAAGTAAAACACTAGATAAGCTGTGAAAACAGTGGGTCTCATACATTTACAGTTAGGAAAGAAACCCCTCAAATTTCATCTAAATAATCTATTTAATTACATAGTCATCAGATCAAACTCAGAAAGGCAATAAAGGACAATAGGTAGTTCATTTCTATGAAGCTAAACTGGAAGAAAAAGAGAGTACTACCCAAATACTTTCTACATTGATGACACCTGTGGAGCACTGAATTTCCTTAGCAATTTTAACTCTAGTCTAAAATCTGTTATGATTCTGTCCCCATAATGAATTTTATTGGAGATCAATCTACAGTATACCTTAAGAGAAAACAATGAGGGAACATGATGGTCAAGAGGGAAGAACAGAAACAGAGAGCAAGGAAAAAGATACATTGAGGGAGCCATTGTGAGGCTAGCAAGAGACCTGGCACTAGAGAAATTCCCAGGAATCCACAAGGAAGACACCAGCTAAAAACCTAAGCAATAGTGGAGAGGGTGCCAGAACTGGCCTTCCCCCATAATTAAATTGATGACTACCTTAATTGTTATCATAGAACCTTCACCCAGGAACTGATGTAAGCAGATGCAGAGACCCACAGCTCAGCATTGGGGCAATCTCCCAGAGTCTAGTAGAAGAGAAGGAGAAGCAATAATATGAGCAAAGGAGTCAAGACCATGATGGGGATACCTACAGAACCAGCTGACCTAAGCTACTGGGAGCTCACTGACTCCAGACTGACTGTGGAGAAACTTGCATAGGACCAAACAAAGTCCTCTGAATGTGGGTGACAGTTGTATGACTTAGGCAGTCTGTGAAGCCACTGGCAGTGAGACCAGGATTTATCCTTAATGCTTGAACTGGCTTTTTGGAGTCCATTCTCTTTGGAGGAATGCCTGACTCAGCCTAGATACAGAGTGGAAGGGGAGAGCCTTGGTCCTGCCTCATAGTGATATGCCAGGCCTTTTTGACTCCCCATGGGAAGCTTTACCCTCTCTGAGGAGTGGTTGGGGATTGAATATTAATAAAACATCTAATCAATAGCAATGAAAATCTCCAAGACACAAGGTATAATTAATGATAAACCATATCTAAAAATATATTAGAAAGCAATGGTATTTTATTAGAAAAATTTCATTAGTACAGACAATACAAGGAACAAACAAAAAGTTATAAATCAATGTACAATGTCAAGAATGAATCCTAGTATAAATTATAGATTTCAAAAGTAATAATAATTCATCAATTATTTTCCTGTAAGGTGTAAGATAAGAAAATGTAAGATATCAACAACAAGGCATTGCGTGTGTGTGTGTGTATGTGTGTGTGTGTTTAAAGAAAAGAGAGGAAGCTCAGTATATTTAGGAGTTCATTGTGTTGTTATTTATATTTTCTATGCTCATTGTTATTGCTCTAAAAGGCAATACCCACAATAAAGAATAAAACAGAGTAAGACTGTTATAAAAAACACAGGTTCTTAATGAAAATGAAAAATTCTGAATAAATAACTTTTGACAAAGACCCCCCACAGACTGGCTCCATCAGACACCATTGTGTACATAGCTCACCTGAGTGGATGTCATTCATGTGTTCACTGTCCAATGTGCTGTTTACATGTGCACCATCTCATTATAGGATCCTTGTGTTCAAACTCCTGTCCCTCTGACCTGATCAGACTGAAACCAGCCTCAATTCCTTCTTATGACATTTTAAAAAATTTGCTGATTCTAAGCTTGCCTGCTTTCTTCAATAACAGAATTTGCAGAAGTGGTTTTTCCTCATATTTTCATTTCTCTTTAACCTGCTGTTTGGTCTCTGCTGCTGCTTCTATTGCTGGGACAAATATCTTTGGAGAACTGAATAGCAAAGCAACAGTTCAGGGACAATGTTTCACTCCCCTGTTGACCCTCTGTATCTTAAAAAGAATAAAATTTACAAGTTAAGATGTGGCAGACATTTCTCTGTAAAAATTTTTAATCTTTTGGAGTTTATTTCTCTTATCTAAAATTGTAGCCTTTAAACAATATTTTTATGTTTTACTGACCTCTAGACTCTCCAAAGTCTGTTAGTCTTTGCTACTAAAGGTGCAATTTTTAAAATATCACAAGTACGTGTGTTTATAGAGTATTTTTGTCTCTGACATAAAATGAAATAAGCATATCCAAGCATGCACAAATAGATCTTGAATCCAAAACCCACCACTACCTGTACTTTCTGTATATTTGGATGTTTTTAAAATCTCCCATGCTCCTGGATTGGTAGGATCAATATAGTAAAAATGGCAATTTTACCAAAGACAATCTATAGATTCAATGCAATCCCCATGAAAATCCCAACAAAATTCTTCATAGACCTTGAGAGAACAATAAATAACTTTATATGGAAAAACAAAAAGCCCAGGATAACCAAAACCATCCTATACAATAAAGGAACTGCCAGAAGCATTACCATCCTTGACTTCAAACTCTATTACAGAGCTACAGTAATGAAAACAGCTTTGTATTGGCATAAAAACAGAGATGATGACCACTGGAATCGAATCGAAGACCCGGATATTAATCCACAAACCTATGAGCACCTCATATTTGACAAAGAGGCTAAAATTATACAATGGAAGAATGAAAGCATCTTCAAAATGGTGCTGGCATAACTGGATGTCAACCTGTAGGAGAATGAAATTAGACCCTTATCTATCACCATAGACAAAACTCAAGTCCAAATGGATTAAAGACCTCAACATAAATCCGACCACACTGAACCTGATAGAAGAGAAAGTGGGAAGTAGCCTGCAATACATGGGCACCGGGACCACTTCTTGTGTAAAACCCCAAGGGCACAGACAATAAGAGTAACAATGAGCAAGTGGGACCTCCTGAAACTGAGATGCTTCTGTAAAGCAAAAGACACAGTCATTAAGACTAAAAGGCATCCTACTGAATGGGAGAAGATCTTCACCAACCCCACATCAGACAAAGGTCTGATCTCCAAAATATACAAAGAACACAAGAAACTAGACGTTAAAATTCTAAGTACCCCAATTAAAAAATGGGGTAAGAATCTGAATAGAGAATTCTCAACAGAAGAAGTTTGAATGGCCAAAAGATACTTAAGGTCATGTTCAACTTCCTTAGCGATCAGGGAAATGCAAATCAAAACAACATTGAGAAACCATCTTACACCTGTCAGAATGGCTAAAATCAAAAACACCAACGACTGCCTATGCTGGAGAGGATGTGGAGTAAGGGGAACTCTCATCCATTGCTGGTGGGAATGCAAACTTGTGCAACCTCTTTGGAAATCAGTGTGGCAGTTTCTCAGGAAATTGGGAATCAACCTACCTCAGGATCCAGCAATACCACTCTTGGGAATATACCCAAGAGAAGTCCAATCATACTACAAAAGCATTTTTGCAACTATGTTCATAGATGCATTGTTTGTAATAGCCAGAACCTGTAAACAACCTAGGTGCCCCTCAATGGAAGAATGGATCAAGAAAGTGTGGATTACATACTCATTAGAATACTACTCAGCGGTAAAAAAACAATGACATCATGAATTTTGGATGCAAATGGAAGGAAATAGAAAACGCTATCCTGAGTGAGGTAACCCAACCCAGAAACATGATTATGGTATGTACTCACTCATTAGTGGACCCTAGCCATAAAACAAAGGACACTAAGCTGTTAACTCACAAGCTCAGAGAAGCCAAATAGCAAGGTGAACCCAAAGAAAGCATATACAGATCCTCCTGGAAGTTGGAAGCAAACATGATCATCAGGCAAAAGTTGGAAGCACGAGGACGGTTATAGAGATGGGTGGTAGGGGGGTAGGGGTGTAGGGGAATGGGAGAGGGGGAAGGAGAAGGGAGAAGGACTGGGGAGAGCTTGGGGGAG
>PVIU01014583.1:0-22281 GCA_004026605.1 Ondatra zibethicus | reverse complement strand
AAGAAGATACCTACATTAAGGGAGTCATTTTAGGACTGGCAAGATACTTGGCCCTGGAGGGGATCCCAGGTGTTCACGGGGATGTCCCCAGCTAGGTATTTGGGCAGCAGAGGAAAGGGTGCCAGAACTAGCCTTGTCCCAGAGTCACATTGATGAATATCTTTATCACCACCATAGATATTTTGTCTGATGGATGGAGGTAGAGACAGAGACCCACATTCACATCAGAGCAATGGACTGAGCTCCCAAGGTCTAGTTGAAGCGCAGAAGGTGGGAGAAGAGGAGCAAGGAAGTTAGGACCGTGAGGGGCTGGTCCACCTATTGAGACAGTGTAACAAATCCAGCTGGACTGGGACTAAATGAGCATATGATCAAACCGGACTCTCTGCATGTGGCAGCCAATGGTGGCAAATCGAGAAGCCATCAACAATGACACCAGGACCTATCTCTTCTGCATGTATTATCTTTTGGGGAACCTAGTCTTTTTGGATGCACACTTTCCTAGGCCAGGATGGAGTGGGGAGGGCCTTGAACTTCCAACAGGGCAGCGCACCATGCCCTCTTTTAAGGAAGAAGGAGGAGGGAGGAAAGGTGGGGGGAGCAGGAGGGCTCTGGGAGAAGGGGAAGAAATGTAAAAAAAAATCATTTTATTCTTTTTGAATGGAAAAAAATAAAAGAATACCTACCAAAAAAACAAACAAAAATAAATAAATAAATAAAATAAAATTTAATATTCTGCTTGTAATTTTGAAATATTTTTCAATACATTAAAGTATACATATGGAATTAATTTTAAGCTACATATGGTATGTTAGTATTATCCATAAAGTTATGTATATATGTATGAGTAACAATGCAAATATTTTGTCACAAACTATGCATAAAGCATGTCAATGCTTTCAGTAATAAAATTAGCATGCAATCTCTAAGAGTTATGATAAATATTTATTGTCAGACATTTTAAATTATTTCAATATCCAAGTATATGAAAACATCTCATTGGTACATATACAAATAAGTATTGTTAGCAGTAGTATTTGTTGTATTGAAAACTAATTTGAATAATTTTAATTAAACTTTAATTTACAGCCTATAATTATCACAGACATGTTCTCAGCACAATCTATGAATGGGGTTGTGAAAGATTTTGTAAAAGGCAAATAATGAATACTCAGGTTTCCTTGACTGTTTTTAGTGATTGTATAAACCCATTATAATATAAGTAAGAAAAGTAAGAAAACATAAGGGACATATTTATTATCCATTGACATAGAAATTCATAAATTAAAAATGATATAGCTACAAACCAGTATTTGCAATTATTTGCAAATTCACTTCAGTATTCATGTTGTTTTTATAGTTTTGTATGTGTGCATCTTGATTGCTTGAAGACTATAAGTCTTAGATATTCTCTCATAAATTGATGAGAAAATACATACTTGATACATATCTTATTTTTAAGTTAGTACTTTTTTCTTTTCAAAACATATTTTTGGATTTATCAATACAAAGTAAGAAAAGTAAGGTATTGGGTTTTCCATAACCTTAAGAATACATTTTGGCTCATAAATTAATACTAAAGTGGGCAGGCAAGTAACGTTCCTAAAACTAATTTATCATCCTAATGACCATTCATATTAAAGAAATCATATCTGTATGTGGAATAGAGCAACATTATGTACTATGAGTTTCTTGAAAGCAATATGTAGTTGGCCTAGTTATTTAATCAACTTTGGCAAACTGTCTTCAACTATTATGTTTATGCAATCCACATTTAAAACAAATTTCATGTTTTCAGCGATAAATCTGCCATATATTACCAGCTTATTTTTTTACTTTATCTTTCATCTTTTCCTTATTAACAAGTATTAATTGGTCATTTTGTTTGATAAATTAAAATGATTTCTCAATTAGATTCCACCTTTCATAATCACTTTAATGATACCCAAAGTTCACAATATGTTTTAATGAGTGTGAATTCATTTCATATATGAAAATATCATTCCCTATACTGAAGTGCATCTTGTATTTTAGTATTTTACTGTAGCATAAGATTTATACATTCATCACAATTATATCATGCTGATACTTGTAATACTACATGATTAATTTCACACGTCTACCTTCAAGAATCATTTAATAAAGTTGGTATAGTACATGGAACATATAATTATATTTAAATTGTTTAAAAATAGCCTTCAATTTGATTTTCTCTTGCCTTTGTTTCTTCTCTGCGGCTCATTCTCCCTTCAGATGCGTATTTATAACTACAATTTTCACTCTACCCTCAGAACGTTTTAACAATGTTAATGGATCCTGATAGGAATATTTTCTTTTCTTTACTAGTTTGAAGTGTTCCTATTGACCTATCTTTAACTTCACTGATTATTTCTTACACAGGTCAACTGATAAGCACATCCATCTGGGACAGAATGTTTTATGATTTTTGTTCAGGCAACTTTAGTTCCCTAAGATTATCTATGTCCGTGCTTGCAATGACCATATATGTTTATAGTCTCTCCATTTTTCCACAAAAGCTTTCCTGGCATTAATCACAGTATTTTAAATACTTAATCTGACAACTTCTATGTCATAACTCAGTTCAGTTTTCTTGACTGATTTGTGTTTTCGGTGTCTTGACTTTGGTTCATGGAATAGCTTGCATTTCAGTGTCTTGATTTTGGTTCATGAAATAGCTTGCATTTTTTTTTTGACAGCTACTCACACTGTGTAAGTAACAGAAGCTAGGTTAACAGAAGGTTAATGCCACACTTCCTGCTAATCTTTTTAGAGTTGGGCTGCTTAATCTTGTGGAGATTGAGGTGCTATAGTATTCAAATTTCTGTCAGGGTTTCCTTGTCATTACTGTTGCCCTTCATTTTGTACTCTGGAGAAAAATCTGCATCCTACCCCTTTTGCCAGTATACTTTATTGTTCAAGCAGATGTTGGGGTTGATTAGTTCTGGGGAAATGTCAAGATTCTAGAAACATAAATTAAAGTACAAAAAAAAAGCTTGCTTTTGTTGAACCTGTACTTGAGTTTGTGATCTTCACCCTTCTGACTGATATATTTATTTGGGTTTTCCTTTTGCTCCCTAGTCTCCTGTATAGACCCAGTAACTTCTTGTTTATTTTCTTTAAGTCATGATACAAAGTATCTATGTTTGCTTCTTCCCTCCAAGAAGTAGAAATATCATTTTCAAGTTATAATTTTTTCTTTTATTTCTTTGTTTTGCTCTTTTCTGTCCGTCTATTTCAAAGGCGGTTTATTTTTGTTGAATAAAAAAAAAAAGTCCCCGAGCATTTAAGTATCAAAGCTTAGCAGTGGCCCAGAGAAGAAGTGAGGAATGAAGGGAAGGAAGGAATGACAGATAGGTTATTATTCTGGGGCAGCATGTAGACCCAAGGAGATATGCAGCTACAAGGTGTGGAGGGAACCCTTAGAGAAAAGGAAAGTTGGTCCAAAGAGTTTAGGGCCGCATGCTCAGAAAAGAGATAGAAAGAAAAAGAAGTTACTCTTTCTGAATTACTCAGAAAAGCAGACTGACTTAAAAGCTACAAAGCTGGGGACAGGTGAGCTCCTGTGCTAGAGACAGGAAATGCAGAAAGGGAAGTTTAGAACCAGCTGGACATTAAACGCCAAAATTAAGTTCTAGTCAATTCCCTTTTTTAAAGTAAACTAGAATAATCTTGGTATATTTCCATGGTTATTCTCCTGATAATCAAAATGACCATAATTGATGTTTTTGTTGTGATCAAGAGCTTCAATAGATATCCTACTAATTTTTAAAAAAACACAGCAAACCCTTCAGTATTTGTGTGTCACTAATAAAATTTGTAATTTAAATTTACAACCTTGATTCACATGTTACTGAACGCTTCACAAATCAAAGATTTTGGCTTTTTCATTGGTATAATACTAGTCCCTGTTAAAATACCTTATATAGGTTTAGGATTAATTTATATCACTGAACTTAAATAATAAGTATGCATCTAATTTCTCTCAGGAAGATTTGGTAAGAAAATATATGCATTTCTTCACATATCAGCATAGAGTAATCTGGTGGTGGATTGGAGTTAAGTGGGGCTGGAAGCTGTTAGGTGTATGAGGGAGAGAGTGTGGGGACAAATATCTGGAATTGGGGGCATTTGGGGGAGTATTTCATTTCAGAGGCAGTGTGGAAACCTAGCACAATGGCAACCTCCTAGAATCTATGAGGCTGACACTACTGAGGACTTCTAGTAATGGAGGATGGAGTCTGAACCTGCCATCTCTATTATCCGTTGTCGGATCTGGGTTGTATTCAGCTGAATTGCTAAGAGATGTTTAGAGTCCTGTGGAGATTCCTAAACAACAAGGGTTGATCCTAGGCAGGAGGATCACACGCTCCTAAAACTGAAAGCAGGGCCCCATGACTAAAGACAATGTCCACACATCACTGACTAGCAAAGTCATGCTGGTGCCTGCATGGATCTTTTACCCCTAAATTCTAGTTTCTTTCTCTCTGCAATGGACTCTGAAAGCTATGGAAAGAGAAACCTCAACCTATAATCGATCCTGCCTGCAAGATGTGCCGGGCAATGCTGGAGCAGAATTTATGGGAGTAGCCAACCAATGTCTGACTTAACTTGAGGTCAATACCAGGAGAGGGACCGGTACCCTAAACTGCCTGAATGGCCAGGAATCAGAGACAGGATGATTCAGAGACCTAGGGTAGAACCAAACACACGTGGCCAAAACAAAACAAAAGGGAATAATTCCGAATGATATTCTGCTATAATCAGGTCAGTTTTTTGCCCAGTCATCATCGGCGAGGCTTCCTCTGGCTGAAGATCAAAACAGGTACAGATGCTCACAGTTCCACATCATACAGAGTCTAAATAGGAGGTCTCCATTTGGTCTTTCTCCGTGGAGGTCAGGAAACCCAGTAGAAGAGGGGGGAGAAAAATTGTAGGAAGCAGAGAGGGTAGAGGACCCCAGGGAAACATGACATGACCCCTGAATCAACTAAGCATGACTCATATGGGCTCAAAAAGGCTGAAACGTCAAGCATGGGGTCTACATGGGTCTACACCAGATCCTTTGTGTGTATGTAGTGGCTGTTTGTTGGTGCTTTTTGGACTCAGGTGTGTGTCTGACTTTTGCCTGTTCTTGGGACTCTTTTCCTCCTGTTGGGTCCCTTGTCCAGCCTCTGTATTACAGTTCTTGCCTTGATTTATTTCATCTTGTTTTGTTGCGTTTGGTTGTTGCTTTCCTTAAGTCCTGTTCTATTCAGAAGCGAAAAGGAGGAAGGATCTGGGAGAGATAGAGGGAGGAAAACTGTTGTTGGAATGTATTGTATGAGAGAAGAATGTATGTATAATTTACAGAAAGTAAAACATTACGCTGCATATAAAATCTGATAAAATAATAGAAGGTAATGTTATAAGGAAAAATATAAAATCTGAAGAACATAAATAATGTTGAATTTAAATTATTGTAAGAGTTCATTTTATACAGCGTTCATGTGAAAGCCAGAATTTCTTCATATAGGAATGTATCTACCTACTAAATCTGCTGAAATTATAGAATATTGGATAGAATTCTGGGCACCATCAATAATATCCCAAAGGTTTATTCACTTGAATTTGATATTCATTGGCATGCTTTTGGTTTCTTTGTTTAATGCTGCAGCCTCAGACATGTGAAACATAAATATTGCATGTTCTCTTTGGAACAGTTACATGGTTTCTTAAATATATTAATAAAATAAAAGACTTTTAAAATTATGCAACACCGATATAGAACATATCATACTTTGAATGGAATAAATAAAAAAAACCTAAATAATAATATTTCCAATGTGTGATACTAATAGTTGTAGATTATATGTTGACCAGGCAGACTGTTTATTTGCTCAGAATATCAATATATTGTGAAAATAACCTGTGGCTTACAGATTTGGTAACTGGACTATAAAACAAAGTACTACAGTGCCATCTCCTGGATAGCAAAACGTATCTGAAATTGGAGGTGTGATTTAATGTAAAGGCTTTATTTAATTAGTTCATCAAAACAATGGAGGGAAGAGAAGAGAAGGATAGCATTTAGAGTTCCACTTTATGGACAATAGTAATTATGTTCAGCATACACAGACACACTGTTCAACACCTCACCCTTACACTATTATATATTTTTGTATTTTTTATAAAAGAAAACAAACCATCTTTTTCATTTTACATACCAATCCAGTTTCTACTCCCTCCTCTCCTCACGTTCCCTCCACATTTCCCCCACCCCATCTTCCATCTCACCATCTCAGAGAGGGGAAGGCACATTGCTTTGAGGATTACGGCCCTCACTACTGTATTTAGGCTAAGCAAGGAATCCATCCAAAGAGAATGAGTTCCTTAAAAGTCAGTACAAGCAGTAGAGATAAATCCTGGTGCCACTGCCAGTGGTCCCACAGACTGCCCCAAACATACAACTGTCATCCACATTTAGAGGATCTACTTTGGTCCTATGCTGGTTCCTTCCCCATCTGGCCAGAGTTGGTGAGCTCCCATTAGCTCAGGTAAGCTGTTTTAATAGGTATCCCTATCATGGTTTTGATCTCTTTGCTCATATTCTGACTCCTCCTATTCTTCGAATGGACTTTGGGAGCTCAACACAGTGCTCCACTGTGAGTTTCTGCCTCTGTTTACATCAGTGGCTGGATGAAGGTTCTATGGTGAAATTTAAGATAGTCATCAATCTGACAACAGGGCAAATCCAGCTTGGGCACCCTCTCCACTATTGCTTAGGGTCTTAGCTGGGATGATCTTGTGGATTCTTGGCTTTTTGTCTAGTGCCAAGTTTCCTGCTAATAATAATGACTCCTTCAATGAAGATATCTCTCTCCTTGCTCTCTGTCTCTGTACTTCCCCCATGCTGACTCTCTTAGTCCCTCAAATTTTCCTCTACTACCCTTCTACCCAACTCCTCCTCTTCTGCTCCCTTTTCTTCCCCCACCCCCATGCACCCAATTGTGTCGGGAGATCTTGTCTATTTTCCTTCTCAGGGTGGAGGGGGTCTATATATCTTTCTCTTAGGGTTCTTCTTGTTACTTAACTTCTCTAGGGTCGTGAACTATAAGTTATAAGTTATCTTTTGTTTACAGCTAGTATTAACTATGTTCATAGCAACATTTTTTGTAAGAGCCAGAACCTGGAAACAACCTAGAAGCCCCTCAATCAAAGAATGGGTAAAGAAAATGTGGTACATTTACATAGTGGAGTATAACTCAGCAGTAAAAAACAATGTCATCTTGAAATTTTCATGCAAATGGATGGAACTACAAAAAAAAAATTCTGAGTGAGGTAAACTGGACCCAGAGAGGTGTACATG
Source organism: Ondatra zibethicus (assembly GCA_004026605.1). Lineage (NCBI taxonomy): Eukaryota > Metazoa > Chordata > Mammalia > Rodentia > Cricetidae > Ondatra > Ondatra zibethicus. The sequence goes on along the minus strand of PVIU01014583.1, from coordinate 14,915 downwards.
GTATGTACTCACTCATAAGTGGATACTAGCTGTTAATCAATATTCTTTCTTCGCTCTTTAGAATATTATATCAGTACCAAAAATTTGCTACTATAGACAAAATAATTATCTCAGTTACTGAGGTTGGTTTCCACTTTAAATTAAGTCAAGAATAATTTTACAGGAGGTCCTACTTTATTCTAATCTTATTATAATTGTAAAACTTGATAGACGCTAGACATTTAAATATCTTAAGTTACTTGCTGAGAGGTTTTCATTTTATTTAGAATATTTTTGTAACTCCATAGAGTTCCCAAACCAAAACTTTCTTTTTTTCAAACAGAAGCCTTGAAACTTCAAAATTTACTTTGTGATATTTTTTTCCCTTATGGAAAAGTAATTTTGAACCCTTGAGTGTTCTGTGATCAATATTTAATCACTTTTACCTTAATTTTTCATCAATGATACCTTTATTCATAAATGCATTCTATTGCTTTTTCCAATGTGCTACATGTTTAATATTTCATATATTATTTTTTTAAGATGTAAACCCACAGATTACCCTTGGATTTCACTCTCACTTTTCTGATGTTCCCTATGTTCTGCATTTAGTGTAATTTCTGGTATATTACATTTGATATTGTATTGGAATAATACTAAACTTGTGAAAAAAGTCATGGTGTTCTTTAGTGACAAAAGTGTGTAGATAAATACCAAAATCATTAATTTCTGTGAATAACCGTGGAAAGCAAGGGTTGCATACCTCAATTCACTCATTTAAGAATAGACTTTTGCTACCAACTACTGGTTTTTGGATATTCTCTTTATACCTAATAAATTAAGTCATATTGTATCTCCAATTAATGGAAAACTAAACTTTGACTGAAATGCGGATGTCAAATAAAGTAGGTACTTGTAAAAAATTATATACCTAGTATGGAATGATTTGCATAGTGTATATTGACTACTCAGGAAAATAGAAATGAAATTAAAAGTTAAATCTTTGTCTAGTGTACATTACAAGATAGAATTTCAATACTATATGTTTTTATTGCCTAGTAATTTGTCATCAATCATATGATCACCAACAAGAAACAACAAGAAAAAGAGAATATTAATGAAATTAAATGTGATTTCACAAATGTAAGATACCTTTAGAAATGTCAATATTTTAATTAAAAGCATTGTGGGCTATGACTAAGACTGATATTCAGCAATATTTATACTTGTACTAGACAAGCCAAATGACACTTCTAATAAACTAAGATCATTCATTCTTCCAAACATAATTAATGGGAACTATCCATCCACTTTTGAAAGCTCATCACTTACAGTTAAGCAGGAAATACATTTTAAAGCTCACATCTGACTGCACCTATGAATTTGATTACCAAGGCAAATAATTCTTTAAAAAACATATTCCTTTTGCAGAATTTTATTTTGATTTAACTTTCAAATGACATTCACAAGGATTATCATTTGACCCTATGAAAGAGCAGCTTTTATTGGAAAGACAAAAGATAAGTTTTGGCAAGGAAGCAGACATGGAGGAAGGGAAACTGTGTTCTATTATCAGTCGTGTAAATTAGTACAGACATTATGGAAAAGACAGTAGGGGTTCCACCAAAGTCAAAAATAAAATTCTACCAAATGATCTAGCAATCTTCCACTGGACATATTGACAAAATGCCCTGGACACTTTGAAAAGGCATCTTTGCTCCACATCATTGTAACACTGTCAATAAGAGCCAAGAAACAGAAACAAATGACATCTCTGGTTCAAACCTGTAATGCTAGCACCTTGGGAAGCCAAAGCAAAAGGATGGAAATTCAAGACCTGTCTGCGTTGCAGGCTGAGCTGAAGGCAAGCATGGTTAAGTTATTACAACAGAGATAAATGACAAAGGCGCTTGGTATGGAGCACAGTAGTAGAACTCTGAAAGAGCCTGCACAGACCCTCAGTTCATTTGCAGTTCTGTAAAGAAGCCATCCACAAAACAACCAAAACAAAGAGTAGCATAGAATAAATTTCTTTTAAGTATAGGTCAAGAGGAGAATAATAGAGTGAGAGTGAATCTCTAGTGTATAGAAACATGTTTCTAATCTTCCTTTAAACTGGTAATATTTTAGTACCTCTATCTTGAATTCTCATTAGCAGTATTCAAGCAAGTATCTCATCATGGTTTTTCTGCACCAGTAGCCTTTAAGTTACCCGCTCTCTTGGAGTGGCCTAATTTTTTAAATTTTATTGATTTTTATCGAGCTCTACATTTTTCTCTGCCCCCCTCCCTGCCTCTCCCCTCCACTTCAACCCTCCCCTTAAGGTCCCCATGCTCCCAATTTACTCAGGAGATCTTTTCTTTTTCTACTTCCAATGTAAATTAGATCCGTGTATGTCTCTTTTTGTGTCCTCATTGTTGTCTAAGTTCTCTGGGACTGTGATTTGTGAGCTGGTTTTCTTTGCTTTATATTTAAAAACCACTTATGAGTGAACTCTCTTATACTATATATGCCTATGCAAAGCATGAGTTCCAGCAGAGGATTGTGGTATGTGAGCTTACCTCTAAATAAATAATTCTTTATTATACTCAATTCTGAGCTAGTGTGGGATTTAAGTGTCCTTCTTCACTGCATTATAGTATGGTGTATTAATTGAAAATTATGTGAACTTTATGTTACTGCTGTTTTAACCACTGCTCATTTTACTACTTTATTATGTTGTCTATTAGTTCTATTGTGTTTATTACCAATACATATTTGCTTCTTATAATCTCTAGTCTAAACTTTCTGCAGTGGTGTTTTCAGAAGTATACTCTTACTGATTCATATAACAATATATACATAAAATAATACTCTTAAAAATTTGATTACAATTCTGTATTAATTTTTTGTATAGAAATGAGGTATTTTATGTTTGAATTCTAAATTATAGAATAAGTTAACTATCTTCCAACTAAACAAATATTTATTTTCATTGATTGTTGTTAATCTATATTTCATTCACTGATATAACCCCTTTTATAAGTACGAGGTATAATTATGAATATTTTCTCGACTACCCTATAACATTTATTTAAAAAGAAAAGCTCATTACTTCCATTGCATTTACCAGATGATATCATCTTTATTTCTTGTTAAGTTACACCTACAATTCTGATTAATTTATTTCATATATATATATGTGTGTGTGTGTATATATATATTATACACACAGTACACATCTCCACCTTTGTACTCATTTATTACATAGTAACCAATAAATTCTTACATTTGCTTAACAAAATGTATTATTATATTCATTTTAAGATAACTTTATATATCTGCCAAAACTTTTTTCATATTGCACTTCTTCAATTTGATATAAATTCATACCTCTTAAGTTCTATAAATAATAATTTTAGTGACAGCCCCATATTATCTCTTCAGGAAACCTATTAACCTAAACCAATACAGAATTCTCATGTGTTGTGATTTTATGTATGAAAAAGTACTCCTCTTCCTCCTGCACAGAAGAGTCTAAATCAAGTGGTTTTCTGTTCAAGGGATGAGGTCTGTTCTGAGATGCTGTAATGGGGCATGTCGGGGGTTACAGCAAGGACTGGGCTCCATTTTTAAAATATATGTTAGCTTGTCACTTTAATACATATTGAAAAAGTCCTATTTATGATAATAAAATACAGTATTACAAAAGAAGTTTCTAATACAGGAAAACACTTCATTAGAAGAAAAACTCTGTATATACTGGAATAGTCTTAACAACAGCCAAGATTAATAGTCTCCAATACATGTTTGAAGAGTTGATCTTGCTGAGGTCTGGAGGGCAGACTAAGACAAGTCAAGGGCTCCAGCTCACTTCCCAAGGTTAAGACATCCCTACCTCCAGTGCAGGAGGTGATAAGCGGATTGTCTGTTAATCACATTTCATTTTGCCTTTTAGAAAAATTCTGCAGAGATGTGCTATAAAAATAAACACAAATGGGATTTATGACAGATTTTAGGAGGTGCCTTGGGCCAGCTTTGGAGTCAATGAATTTGTTTCTGACTTAAATGTTTAGAATGACTCCTTTATAGACCTTGGAGTAAACAGCTTGTCCAATGTTATTGTTTGGGAACATACAGTACGTGGAATTTTTTCATCAAAACAAAGCGTTTATGATTAGAAGTTAAAGTTATTGATTTTTCTCCACAAAGTTGTTATAAATCCTGAGATGGTTTGAAAGTGTGTAGGTCATAGAGAAGTTATATCTGGAAATAGCATGTATCTATCTCTGTGTTGGAACATAATGTCTAGAAAGAACCCTTTGCATGACAGCAGGAAAGGATGGAGTCTCCGTGATATACTGAAGGGATAGCAAGTGCCAACAGTTTAGAAGCACAAGGGAGAATAAGAACAAATGGCTCAATCCATTTTCATTTGACAGAAAACTTTCAAAAATCATTATATGTTTAATTTAAAAAGTTATAGAAGAAGGAATTTAGGGGAATTTAGTAAACGTAGCATTTATTTATACATAGAATGCCAATATTGTATGTGTTCACACACACACACGGTGATATATGTACATGTGGTCATCAGCACCTACACACTTTCCTGAAATGATGCATTAGTGTAACAGTTCAAGTTGTCCTCTAAATATTAGATGTATGTGCATTTGGTGTTGAATGAATTTAATAGCTTCAATAAGTTACTAAATAACTTACAGAAATGTATCAATGATATGGTTGTATATTATCTACACATTTGATGAAATTGTTAATACATTATTATAAAAACATAAGAAGTCAAGGATTCTGGTGCAATTGAAAGACATTTATCTTTTTTCTATTTAATCTGATAAATGTGTTCATACTCTTTTTTTTTCCGCCACTGTGTTGGTCCTAAGGATGGAAAATTTCATGAGAAGTTTTTCTGAGAGAGACTTCAATGGCAGTCAACACAAGTGACTAAGATGGAATTAGCTAAAGCTCAAAATATTTAACTTTCAAATGCATTCTAAATATTTGATTACTTGAGAAGTTAAACCAATTCTTCAACTCACTTTAGTATTGAAACAGTGAATAAAACAAATAGTGACTTTACACTGGATGAAACAGAGACTTTACTGAGTAGGTTTGAGGTCCTAAAATAATTATAAAACTTGTGTATCTTAGAATGGAACCTATGGCCAGTGGCACACACCTTTATCCCAGCACTTGGAGGTAAAATATAGGTGAATCTCCATGAGTTTGAGGCCAGTATGGTCTACAGAGTGAGTTCCAGAACAGGCTTCAAAGTTACGGAGAAACACTGTCTCGAAAAAGAACAAAACAAAAGGAAAACAGGGAAAAAATAACAAAAAAGAATGGAAACGTTGAACCATTTCTTTTGGAAATATATTTCTGTCAGTAGCTGGCCCCATTATTCCCTGGCAGATATTTAGACTATTTCATGAATCTGGAACTCCTGATACACAATTTTAACTTTTATTTATATTAAAAGTTTATTTACTGTTATTGCAGATATATTTTTCCACAGAGGAGTAAAATAAAAGATGGCAAAAGATTAGTTAATGGAGGAAAGAACCTTAATGTAGAAGGGGATTTAACTTTCTGTTATTAAAAATGGGTAGAAGCACTGTAGGAAAATATATTTTTTCTTATTGTAGCAGATTTTGATTCAGTAAATAGGGAAGAAAATTCTATGACATCAAAGAATCTCTGCAAAGAAAGCTAAGAGTTGGAGTTGCTTGTTACTTGTTCATAGCAAAGCCAATAAAGGAGACTTCTGACATTCAACACGGATTTGCTAAAAATGACCAAAACTTTCAGGCACCATAATCACTAACAACGTTTCATAATCACTTACAAAGTTTCATAATCACTAACAAAGTTTCATAATCACTTACAAAGTTTCTGATTGTGCTGACATGTACCTCTAATTGTAAGACTGGGGAGGATAACTCAGGATGGTTACTGTAATGTCAAGGTCAGCCTGGGCTATGTAATGAGATCCCATCTCAAAAATGCCCCCAAGGCGTAGATAAGAGCCAATTTCATACTGGAAATATGTCAACTCTCTAAAAGTAATATTATGATCATTTGATAAAGTTACATAGTTTTGTAAAGTTAACAAGAGTATGGTGACCTTTGTCATCTCCCTATCACACAAAATGTGGCAGGGTCAATGAAAGCATTTAGGAACTTCACAATATCTTTATGTAGTCATTGAGATTCCCTAATAATACTTTAAATATGAAATTGAAATGATCTTTCTATGATCTAGGGCTATAAAATATATACACACATGGGGTTATGTTTAAAGCATCTGTTACAAGCCACAAATAAACAAGGCTCTTATTTTCATACTTTAGAAAAGTAACCATTATATCAGGTTTGCAAAGCCCACCTGTCATGTAATGGCTGCTGGCTTCAAACACTTTGATGGTTTGCCCATGTGACACGTAAACGACGTAAAACTTTGCATTAGTATATGAGAGTTTTTAATTTATTTTTATTTTTAACATTATTTTTATTTATTGTTTGTGTCTTTCAAATCATGGCTCGCAATCCCACCCATCTGCCACCCCGCAGAAGAAAACAAAACAAAATTTAAGACAAAAAGACGGAGGGGGAAAAAAGAGAAACTCTCATCATGGAAGCTTCAGTGTGACACACTGAGTTACCTAGTAAACTCCTTTAACATACATTTTTACATGCAGGTGTTTGATGCAAAGAATCATTGGTCTGGTTCAAGGCCCCTGGTGTCTGCTACACTGTGAGGCTGGCCATCAGTGGGACTCTTCCTGGATATTGTGTTGCCCTCCTGTGTCATTGACATTCTGCAGCCTCGGGTCCGCAGAACAGACTCCACCTGCTACCCCAGTCCCTCCTCCGGCAAATCACAGATGTGGTGGATATTGGTTCCAGGCCTGGGGAAGTTTCAGGGTTGGTCAGCTGGCCAGCTTCACCTATCTTAACCACTAGGGTGAGCTCTCCAGCATTAGACTGACTAGTTCACTCACTGCAGCGATGAGCAAAAGGCGGGGCCGGTACTGCTTTTATATCCAGAGGTCAGATCTCCCACAGTTACACCTTCAGGTCCAGCTCTACTGTGTTGCCCAGGCCTGGCAGAGGGGCCACCTTTCAAGTTCTGCAGCTGATGAGGGGCAGGAATGTCTCTCCTGCTCTTAGGAGCTCAGGGCCAACTCTCCCACCTACCTCAGGCATTGATGGGGGGTGCTCATCTCTCCACCCTGTCCATACTGCCAGATGAGCACTTGGGACAGCCCTCCCGTGCTCACAACCTCAGACTTTGCCCATCCACACCTCCATCAATAGGGTCAGCTCCATAGACATGTCCAGGTCTACTCTTCTGAGGGCTGCAGCTGATGCAGGTCAAGGACAGCTCCCCCACTCTTAGGATCTCAAAGTCAGCACTCCCACCTACCAAAGGCATTGATGTGGGGGAGGGAGATGAAGTGTGGGGCTTGGTCTCCCAAGCTGACAGTCTTAGGGTTGACTTACCTGTGTCCTTGTCAACAGGATCAGCTCTGCTGTGCTGCCTAGATGAGAGGCATTCCCCTTGGTAGCAGCCCAGACCTAATATTTGGGTAAAGGTAGAGCATCTGTATCAACCCACTCCTCACCTCCCTCACCTCTTCACATCTGCCTCTCTCTGGGCCACATGACTCATCCTGCCTCTCTCGCCCACCCGAATCACCATCCTGTACTCACTCCTAATTGAGCCCTGCCCCTGCCAGACACATAGCAGGGCAGGGTGCTGTTGCTGTGTCTCTGCCTGGGTCTAGGCTTCATGGGTGGTTCCTGCTTAAGTCCTGCCCCTGTCTGCTGCACGGCATGGCATGGAGCTCTTCAACTAAAAATATTTTTAAAACAATGAAATGAATCTTATTAGTTTGCTTCATTTAAGATTAAATTATTGAATTGAACATTTGAAGGGCTTTTAAGACTAATATTGATATTCATTTATTTACTCATAGTGCAATTATTGAGTGCTTAAGCTTCTGTGACTCAATAATTTTTACAAAATATGAAATAAATTCTCTATACTTTAAATACATAATACAAACTCTAATATGGTTTAGAAATATTGACTATTATATACAAAACAATAACATTATATTGTTTATATCACAACATTATAAAAACACATATAACAAATAATGCTTTGAAAGATGTTATTACTCTAAAAGTGCACAAGAAGCAGTTAAATGAGGAAATATTTACTTTGGCTCTTGGCATCACAAGTGTCAATCCTTTGCAGCATCAAGGGGATGACAGAAGAGGGGAACTCCTACCAGTGGAGCGAGGAATCAGAAAGAGATTGGATTTCACTTTTAAATTCGTTATTTCATCCACAGTTTCAGCCTCTGTGTTGGAGACATTTGCATTCCTGGCAGGTCTTCTTAGTTAATCCTCACTCACAGATACATGCAGGGACGCACTTTACTAATTTTGAAATTGCTCAGACAAATCAAACTTAACTGTGACAGTATGACATGAGTCAGGCACAATTCCTGAACTAGATGTATTTTTTCATTTGATTGCCATAATCTTTTGTAGAAAGCACTGTTAGTTTATCAGTTGTTTGTCGGAGGAAATATCTAGTATTTTTAAGTAATATTTATAATCTCATTAGTGATGAAGTATTAATGTATTATACTTATATTTTGATTTCTTACATATCTATTTTTCAAAATAATAATAAGGAAATGTTAGTTCTTCCAGAAGCTTTAATTTTTGAGAAAAAAAAGATCCTTATATGATTTTTACTTTGGCCAATTAACCAAGCAGTTGATTATATTTGAATATGGCATCTACACCTTAAGAATTTCATTAACTGCCCTCTAAAATTTTATCTCAGAATAGGAATCATGAGAACTTTATCTACAAGTTGATTTACAGTGGCAAGAACACGTTTCATTGATGATGAAGTAACTTATAAGAAAGACAATACCCACAGGATGGAAGTCCTTCACCATGAACAAGCTTTTAGAAATATGTGTTTAGGGTCAAAAGAGACAAGGGGAAGAGAATACTTAAAAGCCTAGAGGAACTTCTGCAATAATAATTGATTATATTTCTGCAGTTTGGTGACTGCATCGAAATCCTGATTCTATTCTGGCACATGTGTCGTTGTTTATGTGACAACAATGAATCTATCTTGAGCTCCCACTTCTACTTGCTTCCCAAGCCTCATTCTCTTTATATTGTTCTCTGTGTCATTTCATAGTTTCCATGACTGATGTGTTCATCTACTGAAATTTTTTTGTAACAATGATATATAAGGAAGTAAATATATGAGGGAGCTACAATATAGATGCTCAAAGCAATTGGCTATATGATATCTCAGGAGTGTAAGTTGTATTACTTATTCTCTTTGATCTTTTAATCAAACATTTTAACCATCTCTCTCTGCCTCGAACCATTTGTGAGATTCAAATGTTCATGTTAAACAAATGCACATCCATCTATAAATGAAGATGATAAAACTGATTAACTATGATTAATTTTTCTCACTTGCCCAAAACTCCACTGCCTATACTGCAAATGAGAGCATTTAGTGATATAATGATTTACAAGATTTTAAAATTAACATTTTAGTCAGGAAGCCAAAAATATATTGACCCAAGCATAATTAAAATGTGCTTTAATCAGAAGTAGTTTAGTAATAGATTGATATTCTTCTTATTATTTTGAGAATATTGGATCAGCATTATTTTTATTCTTTTTTCACCATTTTTCCTTCTAAATATCTCTTCAAACTGTTGATAATCTGATTTTTTTTATTAATTTCTGGTGGTCTTACCTTAGAATAACTAGATGCATAGTGACTGTGGTTATTTAAATAGGAATGACATCCATAGATTCATGTGTCTGAATGTTTGAGCCATAAAAGGTGGTAAAATTAGGAGGTTTGTCCTTGTTGGAGGAAGTGTGCCACTCTGGGGTGAGCAGATGCTTAAGCTAGGCCTTTGGTGGCATTCATTTCTGTTCCGTACAGATCAAGATGTAAAACTCTCAGCTTCTCCATCATCATGTCTCCTGAATGCCTCTGCGCTTTCCACCATAATGATAATGGACCCAAACTCTGAAACTGTAAGTCAACCCCAATTAAATGTTTTCTTTTGTAAAGGTTGCAGTGGTCATGGTATCACTTCATAGCAATAGAAACCCTAACTAAGACAGTGACCATAAATGTATACCTTTCTGTAATGCTATCTGTTTATCATAGTCTTCATCTTTGGGGGGCTTCCCCTGTCTCCTTCTCTACTGAAAGCTGTACTTATCTTACTGTTTAAGGAATTCACCCAATTACTTAGAAGATTACCCTGCTATAGTAGTGATAAGATGCTTAGAATAGCATTAGAACCTAAAAAAGATGGGTCAAACATATCCACCATGCTTTTCTGACTTATTATCATATGCAAGTGGAAAAGGGCACAGATTAGTCAATGATCTGCAGGGATTGAATCCTTCTCCTTCAAAAGATAGAAATTAAAAGTAAATTACATAAGAATCACGCTATCACTTTTCAGCATGGATTTCCACCGAGAAATAAAAAGAGAACCCCAGGTGGTGATAGGTCTTGGGTTGAAATAGTATTAAATAAGATAAGTGATGAGATTCTTGTAGAGCTTTACCCAACAGAGGCATGAGAGGTAGATGCTTAGAAAGCAACAGGAAGTAGGTGGATCTGTAGATAAGAGAGAAACCACATAACCTCATGTAAAGATGATAGGACCACAAAGGCCTGAGGGATGCTCAGGTTTGAGAGAGTTGACTGCTCCTCACACTCTTGGGTTCTCCTTTACTACTTCTCATAAAATTACTTTGAACTCTCTGGAGCAAAACCTTCTATTCTGTGTGATCACAAGAACTTCAACTGGGAGTGCAATAAAGACAATATCCCCTCGGAACCTTTATCTTGTATTGTGTCTTGCTTCTATAATAATCAGATATAGCATAGGACCTGCTGCCTTGCAATGGTTGATAGTATCATCTCTCCCACCAGACAATTTTAAAGACCACAACAGCAGGTAGGATCTATTCTCACTAGTACTTTTATTGTCAGTGCCTAGAGCTAAAAACTAAATTAAAAAGTGTTTCAGGGATAAAGAAAAAAGATTCCTTTAAAAATGTAGACCTCATTTTAGTTTAGTTTCTAATCCTGCTAACCAAATAACAAATCAAGGTTACTATCTTAATATTGGTTTAATCAAAATCCAGTGTTGATCATGGTAAAGCAGGATGATCACTGTGAGTTTAAGAACTTTGTGGAATACATGGTGAGTCCCTATCCTATATAAGTCAAACCGAAACAAAACAAGAAATGAGAAAACAAAGATGACGATGTTTAGAAGCTATACAGTGGGAAAGAAACACATACGCAAAAAGTTTTAGTTTGTTATTCTGTCTGTTACCACTGATACTTCCAGATATAAGCAGAACGATATATTTTTAATAAAAGAAATCCAAGCACTAGCTGTACTTACATATATTTCTTTCCCAATACCTATAAGACTTCTGTAGTTTCAAAGATTCAAGTTAACTCTTATTCTGAAGTAGCATATTAGATCATATGTAACACAACCTTCAAATGGATAACATCTAGCTGAGAATGGCACTTCTCTTGCAAAAGAAGAAAGAGGAGATTATCTAACTCTACAGCTAATTTGAAAGTGGGAATGATTAGGATCTGCACTAGTTGTTGAAACAAAATACCTAACAAAAGCAAGTTAAGAAAGGACGGGACTATTTTTCTTACAGTTTAAATAGATAGTTCATCATGATCGGAGAAGACAAGAGCCTGAAGCAGCTGATCACATGGCCAGAGACATGAATGCTATTAATCAGTCAGAAGTCTCCTTTTTACAAAGTCTGGAGCATCCAACCCATTGACTTACTGAAGATTTATTTTTCTACCTTAAACAACCAAAACTAAAATCTCTCACAGACATCACCACAGATTTGTTACCATGGTGATTATAAATCTCATCAAGTTGACATGATGGCCATCACTGGATCCATAAGTATTGACTAATTCAGGACCCAGGACATCCACTTAAGACAGTCTGTTCTTTGGTTGCCATGGGATATAAAACAGCATCTTATGGTCTGAAATTACCTTGGGTGTCATGGCTTGAGTTGTCACTATTCAGTAGAATTTACATCATCTTTTACAAAGTTTCTGACTTGATTTCTTTTTACCCAGTCTTATAACATCTGCATTACTTGCTTTTGGCATCCTAAGAAGGTCTCCATAAATATGCATTTTCTTTTGAATTTATGATACAACCACACTGAGTGCATCCTTGACATGATGTCACTTTCTTGGTCACGCACTGACATTATAATGTTATTTACTACAAAGTTGAATTGACAGCATCTTGGGAACACTGTGACAGCACTTTAGTTGCCATAAAAGAGAATATTAAAAGCATTTTTGGACAAAAATTGTTTGAAGGGGAAAAAACCTACCAATTAGAACCTAGATATAATCAACAGAGTTTTTCTATTGAATTTTAATGACTAGAACATTATACAGAAATGTGTTCTAGTTTAAGGATAGAAAAACACTAAATTGCACTCTTTAAAAAATATAAAAAGACTTTTGGATGAAGTATTTTAGTATATAGAATCTAGAACTTTTAACATGAAAAGCATTTGTATTGTCTTTACAAATTTCATCAAATTATTCTATATTCAATGTACAATCTACATTGAAATAAAGATTTTGAAAATGTACATTGAAAACATTTTAGCACAAGTAACAAAGACTAACTGTGAAATAAACTGTTTTAAACCACTAATCAGTTTAAGGCCAATGATTAATAGGATCGACCATCACTATTATGTCTTTTAACTATTTATAACGTCCCTTTTATAATTAGAAAAATAATTGTAGTATGTACTTACAAAAGAAAACAAAACAGGAAAAATAAATAAAGCATGACATGTTTAGACAATATCAATTATGTGCCAAATAGTGTTTTATATGAATAATTTCATTTGATCATGAGAGTGCTATGGATTATGTATAAAAATTACTTATTGTCTATTTATAAAATTAGACTCCATCCAAAAGGTTACCATTTTTTTTAAGCCACAGAACTGTAATTAATGGACTTGAAGAATGAACATGAGTGAGCTCTGAGTAGAGACAATGGAGAGATGACTCAGCAGTTAAGAGGGTTCTGTCATGAGGAAAAGAGAAGAATTCCATTACTCACACTGAGCATCTCACATATGCCTGTAACTCCACCTCCAGGGAATCTGATCCCCTCTTCTGGCTTCCACAGGTGCTTTATAAGCACATTTATAGACACATAGACAGACACACATATACATAAATAATATCAATAATGGTAAATCTTATTTTTAAAAATGAAGTGTTGTAATAGAGGCAGAAGTGTGTATATGGATGCTAAGAGTACTTTTGCGTATCAGTAACTCCTTCCAGATCAGATCACCAAATCACACCTGATAAGGTCATGTTTGAAAAGGAGTGATTATCATGCAGGATGAAGGAAAGGAGATGGATCAGCTACTATTTTAATCCAGACTTTCTATATCCCTATATATGTACATATAGATATATAGATATATATAGAGAGATAATAGAGAGAGAGAAACTTAAGAATATATTACAAACAGATCAATTTAGTTTGTATTCACATGAACCTGTAATATAAGTAGGATGTTGCTTTATTAGGCAAGTTTCAGTACTTAACACACTCCAAATTACTTCAGTCTCACAGAAATGTGTTTACACATCTTTTTTATTATGAACTTTGTCATTTTTGTTAGTGTTTCTACTTATCAAAAGAAAGCCCTTTCATCAATTTAGAAATTGAAGAATATATTAATCTGTACACAGTCTGTCTTCTTGAACACAAAACCAAAAATGTTCATTAATTAAAAATTTTCATTGTCAATGTTTAGTTTTACAGATTTATATGTAGCATTTCAATTTGAACCACAAGTGGAGGCAATATAGTGTTTATGTAGAAATTAAATTAATTCAAATTATAAAATAGGACATGAACTACTCAGAACTTGTTACAGTATACTTTTTTGTTTAGTTTTTATAGAAGTCCATATAATGTAGATGAAGGTTGATTGTTGTAAGGAGGCCCCTTGTTAGTTCCCAGATGCTCAGCCCCAAAAGAACCACACAGAAACTGTATTAATTAAATCACTGCTTGGCCCATTAGCTCTAGCTTCTTATTGGCTAGCTCTTACATTTTAATTTAACCCATCTCCATTAATCTGTGTAATGCCACGTGGCAGTGGCTTACAGGATAAAGTTCTGGCATCTGTCTCCAGTGGGTCTAATGGCTTCTATCTGACTCTGCCTCCTTTCTTCCAGCATTTAATTTAGTTTTCCCCACCTAGCACTAGTCTACCCTATCAGGCCAAGCCAGTTTTCTTTATTTAACAATGATACTCACAGCATACAGAGGGGAATCCCACATTACCTCCCTGTTGTAGGAAGTTGTTTATTTGCCCCAACCACCCAGAACTAAAATAACCACATGGAAACTATATTATTTAAAACACTACTTGGGCTTTTTTGTCCCACGGAGCCGAGCAGAGAGGAGCTGGCAACCCTCAGTAGGCCTGCTTTTGGGACCGGGATCCTCGCCCAACCAGCTTCCGCGGATTCATCTGGACCCTGTCCCGGCTGCACCTGAGCTCGGCCCACCCGGGCTGAGGCCTTGGGGGAAGGACGAGCCCCCTGCTAGGGGGCCTCCTTTGTCCCACGGAGCCGAGCAGAGAGGAGAGGGCAACCCTCAGTAGGCCTGCCTTTGGGTCCGGGAACCTCGCCCAACCAGCCTCTGCGGATTCATCTGGACCCTGTCCCGGCTGCACCTGGGCTCGGCCCACCCGGGCTGAGGCCTTGGGGGAAGGGCGAGTCCCCTGCTAGGGGGCCT
>PVIU01014582.1:0-51353 GCA_004026605.1 Ondatra zibethicus | reverse complement strand
GGTCCTAACTTATTTGCTCATCTTCTCCCGCCTTCTGCTCTTCGACTGGACCTTGGGAGCTCAATCCATTGCTCTGGTGTGAACGTGGGTCTCTGTCTCTATCTCCATCCATTGGACGAAATTTCTATGGATGTGATCAAAATATTCATCAGTGTGACTATGGGACAATGATAGTTCTGGCACCCTCTCCTCTGCTGCCCAAGGACCTAGCTGGGGACATCCCTGTGGACACCTGGGATCTCCTCTAGAGCCAAGTATCTTGCCAGTCCTAAAATGACTCCAAAAATGTAGATATCTTATTCCCTTCTCCAACATCCACCTTTCCTCCATCTCCACCCTCCCACTCCCCCTCTGCTCCTTTTTATAAAGTTTGAGAAGCCATGACATGTGAGCTTCCTTGGAGGACATTTCAAGTGGCCCCCACACCAGAACAAAAGCATAAGGAATGGGTTGTTCATGGCAGCAAAGAGTTTCTTTCATTGGTCGCATAATTATTTAATAAGTAGCATTCGGAAATGACATTACAAATCCTGTCTATTTGATTGAAATTTGTCCCAAACCAGGGACAAATTTCCAGTCCTGCAAACAACATCAATGAATTTAAAAATCACTGACATGGAAAGACAAAGCAGAGCACAGATAAAACATGCCCAACTTTCTGATATCTTGCCTGTTTGTTTTGTAGCTTTCTTCTTTAAAAATTAATTTGGAGCCGGGTATGGTGATGCACACCCTTAATCCCAGCACTCAGGAAGCAGAGGCAGGTGGATCTCTGTGAGCTCAGGGCCAGCCTGGTCTACAAAGGACGTTCCAGGAGAGTTAGTGCTGTTAAAATCCTGTCTCAAAATTGAAAAACAACAAACAAACAAACAAAAAGAACAATAAAAAATTAATTTGGTATGTATGTGTGTGTGAGGGTTGCCTTTATGGAGGTCAGAGAACAGCTTCCTGAAGTCGCATATTTCATTGCCCTATGTGGGCCCTAGTGATGGAACTCAAGTCCTCCATCAGGCTTGGCAGTGAGCTCCTTTATCTGCTGAGCCATCTCACCTGCCCTGACTGGTAATGTTTTATCAGTAAATCCAGCTTCTGATTGTCTCTAATTCCTGTTGACACTGGCCCCTGTGAGGCCCAGATGTTGACTACGGGTGTGGGGTGTGAATGCGGGGCTGCAGATCTGCCCTTTCTTTTTTCTAGAGCATCTTTGGTGATAACAGAAGACGTGACAATGTAGACAATGGCAGTAACCCCATCCAGGGGCCCTGTGCTTCTCCTGGTTGTCAGATTGAGATCACTGTGAAGAAAATAATAAAACTCATATTCTACTTCACTGCAGCATATTAGGGCTCTCAGGCATAGGAATAGAGAGCTTTACAACTCCCACTGAGAACATAACAGCACAGCAGCCACGCTGCTAAGTATCCTCATGTGCTAACAATTACTGGCTGTCCATCATATACCATGTAAAACAAGCAGCCCCTGTTCTTCAAGCACCTGTATACAAAATACTCCACGTATGTCTCCTAGGTACAAAGTTGTGTTTATGTTATTTTGTCTGAATTTACCACAGAGTTGAAAGTAATCACTTAGTCTACACTCTCCTCCATTTTCTGTAAAATAGTCTACTTACATTATGAATCAATGGAAGTTATTGTGTTTACAATTCACAAATTGAATTTGACTTTAGCTTCAACTATGTTTTTTCTATAATCTGTTAGATTTTACTTAATGTTTGCTTAGAATAAAAAAATTGAATATCATTTTGAATGCCTGGGCTGATTAATACATGATTACTGATGAATTTGAAGTCAAATAGTTTCATTCAACATTAAGGCAAGAAATCTTCAAAGCAAAAATTTCAGAGTTTGTGGCTTTAACTCAAAATGGAACTAAATTTAATATCAAATTAACAGGTCGTTGTTGTGTAATGATGTAAAGTTCCAGTAAAACTCATGGCTCATGGTACCTTAAAATACACTTAACACAACATTTTGAAAGGTAGAAATTTATTTTCCTTCATGGGCATTCAGAAATTATAGTTGTGTGAACGCAGGAGTATAAATAGACTCTTTCTCCTCACTAGAGGTGTTACCATCCACCTGGCTCACTTCCTTCCCAGGTAATTACACAGGTCTCTTAAAATCACCCCTGGTGTTTTAATTAGACATAATCTTCTTTGTTTCCTATTGAAAAATGCTGCCTTGAGTCTTGCTTTGGGTGACTTTCAAATCACAGCCCCTTCCCCAATGTTCTAGAAGTTCTTGACATTTTATTAATGAACACTGTGAGTAACACTGAGCCACCTGAAAGGCTTAGGAAAGCGCAATGTCTTATCATCATTTTTGTACCGCCCCGCTGACATTGTACAAATCTTCTGCAGGTAAAGAAGGTGAAAAGGAAATAGCACACAGACTATGCTGTTCGTGTACTACTGCACATTTCCTCTGGAAACATCTCATCCATCTCCAGTAGCCTGGAAGAGCTCTGCACTAGAGAGTCGACCATTTTACCAGTGTGTCTGTTGTTTTCTTAACAGTGCGCCAAATGTGAATACCAGAATGCTTTGGGAATTATCTTAGTCGGCTTAAAAGGCTATTTTAACAGTGGTTCCGAGAAAGCACCAGAACCAAGAGGGAATCGCCCCTTAAAAGAATCTAGTGAAGCAGCATCTGAGAGGCATTTGTTCACACGGAATCTGAGGGGCGCTTGCTCACACATGGTAGTTTTCCTGTAATGTTCTCCCAGACTGTTCAGATGTAAGCTTTCTGGTTCTTTGAGGTTATGGGAAAACTTCTGGAACTGTATAAAATTAGTTAAAAACCTCTGTGCTGAGGCTGCTTTGAAGTCATTACCCTTTAACATATTCTATTTATAGTTTTAAAGGCAGCTTCCACAGAGGGCATGCATCCTAGTTATAAATGTATATATACACACACACTTGTTGATTTTCTTGCTGCCTTTGTAGCCATTTTGAATCCTCACTTAAGCTGTTGGAAACCAGATCTACTCCACAGTCTCTGGCCTGCTGGGTGGGGGTCTCTTTTCTCACCTCACTGTCCCCAAATATAGTACACGCCCATAGCTGCTGACCACAGTAAAACTCAATGGTCAACATCACAGTCATAGAAGTAAGGATGCCCTTTGGTGTATTTTCTTTAAACTTGACAACTTACAACGTCCCAGAGAAACTATGTATGTGTATACGTGTGTATTCATTATATATATGTGTGTGTATGTATGTGTGTGTGTGTGTAATACTGTCCATGTACCTGAATATAAGGCAGAATTCCACAGATTCTTTTCTGTCCCCTCTTTCTACTCCCACTGCCCCAAGGCTTCCTTCTTTATTGAGTTTCCATCAACTCCCAAGTCTCTCTAGAAAATAAAATTCTTTATTTTACACACTTTATTTTCACTTTCTTGTCATTTCTCATTTGACAAATTGCCCTTGAACATAACTTTCTGGTCAAGATTTTCTTAGTGAATGGCTGTCTTGGTAGAAATGAACTAGGTTCTAGTTAGACGAGAGTCACGGGGTGAATGCCAATAGACACAAGAGTTATACCAGAGGGAGGGTGGTCACAGTCATCAGAGGTGTTTAGTCCTCAGATTTCAGACAGGACAGAGGCATACCGTGAATATCCACAAACAAATTACCCAGATTTCAGAGCGGGAAAACACTAGAGCTTTTGGCTGTACTCACAATTGGAACTCAAAACCAAACTAGATAGAAACCGTAATGGGGAGCATCAACAGTACCCATTAGAAGTAGCAGGAAATATATTTCCCTAGTTAGAAACTGGAGGAAATCTGCAAATGGAGTAGTAACTTCTCTGTGAGTCTAAAGTAAGCTCCTCAAAATTCTGTCTCCTGGAAGAACACTGAACCAGGTTTGTCACTGAAATTACTCGGGTTTGAGATGCTAAGAAATGACTCAAGTTAGAGGATTAAAATAGACCAGGACAAGAATATTTTTTGAACAATAATCTCTGACTTGATACCTGCCTAGCATTTGCATTATTTTCAGCTGCTCTTTAATGAGCCCAAGTTTTGGATATGGAACACTTTCACATGACATTACTGCAGAGTTAAACAGCCATACTCCAGAGGAGGTAACACAGCAATACACTATTTTACAGCGACAATGAGGTGAGAGCTTCTGGAAAAACTACAGTTCCAGATGATTTCTCTTCCAGAAACTTTTTGCATTTGGAGAAAGAGCTAACTGCTAAAAAATTTAGATCTTCCACCAATAAATATATCATTAATTTTTCTTATTTTCTGCTGAGAAAAAAATAGAAGACTATTCTTTAGTTTTCAAACTGGGATTGAAGAATGCCTAGTCAATGATGAACATCATTATTAGAGAGAGTTGAAAGTTATAGATGCAGATGCTGGGAGGAGGGTGTTGGGCATTGCAAAGTTATTGTTAGTTACCTCAGTCAGTCCAGGTAAAGCCAGAGGAAGGCAAAGGGTGAAGGCTGCTGAGCTATGTGGTACTATCATGAACCACTGAATACTTTCTTCTGTTGTTCAGTGAAATCTAAACTTCTAGAGCCAAGAGAAGAATGGGATGGTTACAGTGGTGAAAAAGCACACACTGCAAATGTTTACACCATCAAATGCAGAGCCTCCAATTCACTCCTGTCGGCACTCTCAACAGTCCTTCCCATTAAGTGGGGGCCAAGAACAATACAGAAATACATTTGAAGAAAACAGACATGACTGTCACGAGTTAAATGCTTCCCCACACCTCCATCAAATGACCTTTTAATTCACAGTGTGAGCATAGCTGGGCAGCTAAGAATCCCACATTTCCATGGAGAGGCATTTACTACTTGGGAGGTGTAGTGGTGTCGTGGAAAGAACATGATTTAACTCATAAGCCTGGCTTCCCATCCAGCTCATACACTTAATAGCTCATAAAGCTAGTCCAGTTACTCTCTTTGTCACTGTTTCCTTGTTTTAAAAGAACCTACTTTGTGGTGTTTGGTGAGGACACGGTAGAGCAAACATTTGTAGACTGTGTGCTTTGGAAGCCTTAACGACTACACCAACATGGATGCTTTGACTTCATTAAAGTTGGCCAGATGATTTTACCTCACTGATGGAGCTGGCCTTATTTGCCTGTGGTAGAAACACACAAGGACTTGTGACAGTCTCAGTGAATGTAATTCAGCTGGTACTAAAATATGAGTCTTTCCTTTTATAGCCCCTTAACAATTTTTTAGATTATTTATTTTATTATTATTATTTATCATTTATTGTTTTTAGTTGAGCTATATATTTTTTCCCACTTTCTTTCCTCCCCTCTCCACTTCCACCCTCCCACCCTGCCCACCACACTCCCGATTTACTCAGGAGACCTTGTCCTTTTCTTTATATATTATATTATTTTATAAGTGTTTTTGCCTACATGTATGTATGTGCACTAAATGTGTATGCGTACCTGGTACCTGAAGAGATCAGAAGAGTGGATAGACTCCTCTGGGACTGGAGTTAAGGATGGGTTGTAGGAATCAAGAGCAGCAAGTCTCTCACCCTATTAGTCTACTCTCCAGTTCCTACCTAACAATCCCATTTGGTAGCTATCTACACTGCTTTGATTGGTCTTCCCACTCCACAGTGTTATCCTCCTACCTCAGTGGATAATTTGAAAAGTCAGTGATCACTGACCTTGCTTGATGATCTTTACAAGAGCAGGGTTCCCTCAGTGGTGTTTACAGTAAGCCCAATGCAGTTACTGAACAAATAAAGATGGAGTCTATATAATCTTATTACTGTCCAACAATGTTTTAGCCTAAGAATATGACTCATTTCTCCCCTAAGAACATAGTCCACATGTAGATGGATGAGTAGATATGAACAAAACATTACACAAATAATCAAAGTCAAATTTCTTTTCCTACAAATTTAACTTTTCAAATAAATATATAAAATTGTACTTATATATAATAACAGGGTTTGAAATGTATTGTGGAAAGATTAAATCTAATTAGCAAAACATTACAAAGTTATCATTTTGTGACAAGAATATTCATTACCACTTTCCTAGCATTTATCACAAATATAATAATTATTAACTATAGCCATCATGCTGAAAATTAATTTTTATGAACTAATTATAAGCTATTTAACCTGTTTTATTTTTTAAAAATTGGTTTTTGTTTCTTTGGTTCCTTTCACCAACATAATAATTTTATCAATTATTTAGGAATTTCATATAATGACTCCAGTGACACTTGCTTCTCATTCCTCCCAGGTCCAACCTCCCATTCCTGCACTCCCTGTCCCCAAAAGAACCCTAAAACACCAAGTTCAGTTTGTGTTGCCCATACGCTCACTGGAGCGTGGTCAAACTCCTAGTGACCAACCCCATCCAGCAAACTGAGTCTTTCCCCCATCCCTCTGCCAGAAGCATTCAGCTGTGAAGAGTTACACTTCGGCTTCTTCGTCACAGTCTTCAAGGACTCTCCTCAATAGCGTCTGTCTGTCCTTCTTTTGTTTGTTTCTTCAGTGAAGGGAGGTTGTCACATAGAACCCAGTAAGGAATTATGCTGATCTAGCAAGGTGTTGGTAATAGACTTTTTTTCCCCTAAGGTCTACATATGACCTTAATACCCAGAGAAGCTGCCTTGGTTTCCTACTATTGAATGGATCTTAAATCCAGCTAGATTGCTGTTGTTTGCCACCACCATTTGAGGGCTATTCCTTGTACCTTAAGGGTTATCTTGTCATGCTGGCCATTGTCGTAGTTCATGGGTTTTGCCTCTGACTTGACTGCTTCATTTCCTTGGCAACTTGCAAAGTATTTTCTGGTATCATGGAAAGTAGACTATAGTCAGGAGGCTTACAGATGAGATTAAGCTCAAATCATCCAAATCCAGTATCCTAAGTGTGTGGTACCTTCATCAACAGGGGCTTACCTTCATTCTCTGAGAGGTAACCAAGGGTGAAAGCAATAGTATATTTTGTTTGAGGAGTCACTTGGATGACCCTGAACAACCATTCAACAGAAGGCTTCCTGTGCCCTGTACTGGGGATTTTGTTAGTGCAGGGCTCCTGTGGAAGCAGTATAAGTGGTATAAATTTCTTTAAGATGTATACATACATATATAACTTACCTGGATTATGCATAATTTTAGGTAAATATAAAATGATATGATCCCTCAAAGCTTTATTACACAACCTTGATGCTATTTGTCTCTTGTCCTGTAACACCTGATCTCGCTGGGGCCTCCAGCTGTAACACTTGCATCTGTGTTACCCTCTCGGTACAGTTCGCATGCCACTGTACCATATGCAAGCAGGGCAAGGGCCTGGGGATTGAAAGAACACACAAGAGACCTGGGTCATTCGAAAGGAGATCAGTTGAATGCTGTTTATTCAAATTTAGGGAAAACCTTAAATACCGAGCTGCTACACAATGTAATATCCCCCCCAGGCAGGTGGGAAATTACCATGCCCAAGGTGGAGTTAACAATGCCCTACAGCTAATCACTAGGTGGAGCAGAGGGAGCACAGGAATAAGCAGGAAACGCTGGCTGGCCAGAGACTGTCCTCAAAATGAACCCCTGGAGCAGGACCCATTGTCTCTCCTTATACTTCTGTATTGACCCCCCCATGAAGTCCCCTTCCATTTTCCCATTCTAATCCTAACCTAATACCCACAGATAAGTGTAGATACCACCCCTCATCAAAGAAACCTCATTATACAGGAAATAGAAACCATCACTGAGAACCACAACTGCTGAGATCAAAGGATTGTGGGAGGGCAAGCTCTAAATGTATGTCATATCCCCTGCATCTATTGCTCAGAGAACACCAAGAATAGGGGCCAGAAAGACTTTTGGGGCCAGGATATCAGAAGTCTCTGGTGAAACAATTTTGCTTGGAAATGACTTCATAAACGAGACTGGAACAATAACAATTTCAATGGACATGTTAATGGGAAAGATGGAGAATTTCATGGGGTCCCATCCCTAGGAAAAGAACTACAGACAGCTAATAACTGCTGGGGGAAGAAAGATTAGCCTCTCCAGGGCTGAGCCCCCTTATCGGTTATCCAATCCAGTGTTCAGCTCTGAAAGCATGTACACAGAAACAACAAAGATGAACTCATCATGTTGTATCTATGCATCTGTGCATATAAATATATATATAAATGTATATGCAATCTTAATAATCAAAGGTAAAGAGGCTATCAGTTTGAGAGTTTGGGGGAGGACATAGGAAGGGTTGGAAAGAGGTACCTGAGAGAGGCTGGAGGGAGGAAAGAGAAAGAGGCAGTTATAATTCTACTCCAATATATATTAAATTAAGTATATTAAAATAAATAAATGCTATTGAGCTAGAAAACTGAGCTTAAGAATGCAAAAAAGGAAAGGAAATTACATAAAGAGCCCCCATGTGCCCAAGCTCTCACTTCATCCTATACAAGTAGTCCACTCACACTTGAAATCAAAGCATACAAAAAGTCTCTAAGACGGGTGGCTGTCTGAGCTAAGGGTAAGAAGTCCTACTTTTAAACTGTGAGACACATGACCACCCAAATAAATTTGAGTATAACACTTACAAGAAAATCATGTTTAGATGCCAAAAAGCAAAACAAACAAACCAAAATCCCAAAAAACCAAAACAGATTTCTCAACTTTAGCAGTAGAAGCCATATAATAATGGAATCTTTTTGGAGTGGCTAAGGAGAGAGAAATGAATTTTCAACATGGGATGCCAAGCTGAACCTGTAGATTAAAAGAAAAGATTGACGTCGAGGTATTCCATGTAGTCTTGGAGAAATATCCTTCAACACTTGCTGGAAAAAAATAAGAATGAGATTCAAACACAGAATGGGGTGTGGCCCAAGAAACAATAGAAGAATCCTAAATAAGCAATGACATTACAAAATAATTCTGAGGATGAATTATGGAATTTAATATCAAAGTGAATCTAAAATAAGGGTGATCAATAAGTGTCAGGAAGTGGGAGACTGGTGCTTATCCAACTAAGTTGTGCTAGGAAGCAGTGCTAGGGTTCTTCTGTTGGCTTTACTTTGTAAAATCTCCTCTTCCCCGTCCACTTTCTGTCCTAGGTGACCGACTTGAGTGTATTACATCATCATGATTCCCAGCTTCTGTTCGGAAGCAGAGCTGGTTAGTTTTATGTCAACTTCACACAAGCTACAGTCATTTGAGAAGAGAGAATATTAACCAAGAAAATGCTCTGATCAAAATTAATCTGTTGGATAGAACATGGGATATTATTTTAATTAGTAATTGACATAGAAGGACCCAGCCCATTGTGGTTATTGTCATCCCTGGGCAGGTGATACTAAGGTACACAAAAATGCAGGCTGAGCAAGTCATAGGGAGCAAGCCAGTAAGCAGCATTCCTCCCCTGCTTCTGCATCAGCTCCTGCCTCCAGGTTCTGACCCTTTCTGAATTCTTACTTTGGCTTCCTTAAATGAACTGTGATTCGGGTTATATAAGCCAAATAAACTCTTTCAGCCTCTAGTTGCTTTTGGCCATGGTGTTTTAACACAGCAAGACAAACCTTAATTGAGACAGAATCCCCGATTGATGAGAGGGAGGGAGGAAAGAAAAATCAAGAGAATTTATAATCCTTTCTGTATTCCTAGTGTTCACCTAAGACTGTCTATTCCTGTCAGTATGTGGTTACTGCTAAATCAGGCAAAGACTTGTCTTTTCTAAATCATCCCTTCTTTTCCCTGAAGCTAGAGTTGATGCAATGTCCAGCAGTGATTTACTCAGGTTCTTCGTCTCCTTCAAAAGTAGCTTTGAGGTAAGCAACCTCTGTCCACATGATCTGCACTTGAACAATCATTTCATTTTGACCCTTGACTAAAACAAAAAGATAAATATATTAAGTTTACTCATTTTAAAGCTAAAAATAAAAAATTATGAGGGGTCACAAGGGAGGGTGTACAGCAATTTATCCACTTACAAAGACAAAGAAGGACAACAAAGAAACTTAATAATAGAATTTAATTCAAGAGGACACAGCAAAGAAAAATCCTAGTAAATTCAAAGGTTAAAATATCACCATAGGAAGGAGTTAAACTTGTGTCCTGGTGCTGGTCATGGTAGAGTGTTCTGATTGGAGCCACCATTGGTTAACATTATAAACACTGGGCAAAAACAATGCATAAGACTCAAGCAGAAAGAAACCACAACTGGACAAAACAAAAACTTTCACCTTCAATATCCGAATCAGATACTGAATTAGATAGTACGCTTTTTAATTTTCTTAGCACATGCAACAAAAAGTAGTTACATGAAGCAACAGTCGGTTGATTTGGGTAATTACCCTACATTGTGTATATATAACAACATAATACTTTATATACTTGTAATAAGGAAATTTATATTTGATTTCTGCTCCTGGATTCAGCCACCAAATTCCAAAAATTCTTAAACACTTAAGTCTTTTTCTACTTATAAAGTGACTACTGCCATTTTAATAATGTCTGTCTGCATCAGTCTGTTGATGCTTGGTTCCCCACTGGAGGTGTTGAGAGACAACCAGACTTTTAAGAGATAAGAAGAACACGTGGAGTCTCTGGAAAGGACTATTGCAGTTCTCATGAGAGTAGACTGCTATTACCCGGGCCTGGTGCTTTCTCCATTCTGTTACACATGTGTTTTTCATCTTCCCATGCACACTCTCCTGTATTTGCCTGTCAATAATAGTATAGGAAACTATCCTTATGGCACTACCCACCCTTCAGGAAAGAAAAACAGAAACAAAAAAAACCCTCTGTTATTCATAAGTTAGCCAGTGTCAGGTAGCTTATTTTATAAACAGAAAATGAACTAAGATAATAAAGAATGAGTAAGGGTTCCTCAACTTGAGGTCCTGGGGCCTAGTTCCCACGTCATCAAGTTCTCAATCCTATCCCAACCTCCAGGAGAGGAAGCAGGGCTGAAAGTTAAGTCCCTTCCCACCAGTTAAGCATAACTACATTATCAAGACTTTTCTGTAAAAACCTTAAAAGGACGGGCATCAGGAAATTTCCAAATTGATGAGATCCCTGGGGACAGGGGTGGCAAGAGAAACCACTGCTAGAGAGAGCATGCAAGGTCCATGGAACTCTGCTTTGTACTCTTCCACCTGGCTGTTATCTGTATGCATTGCAATATTATCTGTATGCATTGCAATATTATCTGTATGCATGGCAATAATAGCTTTGGCTAAGTGAGGTACAAATATAAGTAAAAGAATGTTCACGAATCCTATGAGCTTTTCCAGAAGGTTAAATGAACAGAGGAGGAATAAGGAGCCTTTATAAATGAAGAAAAGATTTGACCTCTCCAAGGTATGGTTGAGGGGAAGGATTTTACTGTAGATATGAGGGAAGAGAACAGCCAGAGGCATCTGAAAGAGTCCAAACTAAACAGGGCCATGGGGGTGAGGAGGGCAAGAGAGGAAGAGGAAAGAGGGAGCAAAGGAGAGGGGCCAAAGAAAGGAAGCAACCAAAAGAATGGAGAGGCAAAGAGGGAGAGAGAGAGACAGTAAGACACAGAGAGAGAGAGATCCAAGAGAAATCAGAAAGTACATGGTCCAAATGGCTGGGTTATATAGGAATCAGAAACTGGGGAATGGGGGAAGGGAAGTCCCTGGGCTGGAGATGGTTATGGGGGTGGTGAGAAGAACAGAGAGGAGCCTCAAGTACTGAATGGGCCCAGCAGCCAGCATGTGCTTTGAAATGCTAATAGGCACCACAAATAGCCATTGCCCTGGATTTCATTGGTACCTGAGACTTTATACTTTATATTTATAGCTGTTTGGCCAGAAGCATAGATCTTAACTGGAATTTGCAACAGGCATCTAAATTGTGGGTAGTCACAGGAGGCTGAACCATCCAGCTATCCCCAGGCAGATGATGTCAGAAATGAATTGACCAGCTGGTGTTGAACAAAAACTACCTATTATGAGGAAGCAGCTTTCACACACCCTGTGTCAGGAGTGTTTGCGGTACTAGTTATGAAAGCAGAGGAAAAACCATTTCTTACCTTCAGAACACCTCACATGCATGTAATTTTTATTTGCCAGTTGAACCCCAATGAAGCTGAGGAACTAATTAAGAAAAAACAACTTCTGCCAATGATGAGCTTTTTATCAAAAGAGATAAACTATCATATTTCTCTTATGGTAAAAGTAGCTGAAATTTACTCATTTAACATGTAGTTATGCATTACAAAGTGGTATGTTTTAAATATGCTCAATTAAATTTATCTCAGATAAATTATTTTTAATAAACAAGACCAAATAGGGAAACAAAATAATAGTAAAAGAGAGGCTATTTGGGATTTTTAATTTTCATTATTATTATCACTGTTTAAAAATGTTTTGTACTATACATTTTGATTAGATTTGATTAACTCCCTCCTCTAACTTCTTCCAGTTTCACCCCACCTCCTTTGTCTCTCACGAAATAAAAACTAACAAAAAGGAAATAAAAACAAACAAACTCTAAATAAGAGCAAAATTACCAAAATAAACCAAAACAAGCACACACTAAAAAAGAATCCATTTCATGTGGTGGGCCAAGTACTCCTGGGCATGGGGCCTGGCCTGGGGTGAGGTTGATATACCCAGTAACTCCACACTGAGAAAATGGGGTTTCCCTTTCCCAGCAGTGGTGCAGGATAATTGTCTGTATTCTGTCAATCATGTTTTAAATAAATGCTGATTGGCCAGGCAGGAAGTATAAGTGGGTCAACCAGACAGGAAAGAGAGGTGGGGGCGATGAGACCAGGAGAATGCTGGGAAGGAGGAAGCCCATTCCTCCGGACTCCTGCCCAGTCCACCGAAGAAGCAGGATGTGACCTGCCCCGCTGAAAAAGGTACTGAGCCATGTGGCTAACATAGATAAGAATAATGGGTTAATATAAGTTATAAGAGCTAATACAAAGCCTGAGCTAATGGGCCAATCAGTTTATAATCTTCTGGAGACCTCTGTGTGATTTTCTTTGGGGTTAAACGGCTGTGAGAAACGGGCAGGACATAAACCCCAACGAGCACGCCCTCATACTACACAGCAGGTACCACTTGCAGATGGCTTCCTGTCTGGGAGTGGGATTTTGGGTTCATGCTCCTTTCTTCACGCCGGGATTTTCTTTGCTTTGAATTAGTGCATGATGTCACAGTCTCTGTGAGTTCATATGTGCACCAGGCCTGTTGTCTGACAGACACTGTTTCCTTGGAGTCATTCACCACCTCTGACTCTTAGAATCTTTTCACCTGCCCATAGATGTCTGACCCTTGAGGGAAAGGGTCAGACATCCCATTTATGGCTGAACACTCACAGTTTCTCACTCTCTGTACCTTGTCCAGATGTGGGTGTCTATGTTAGTTCCCATCTACTTCAAAAAGCTTCTCTGACAAGAGTTATTATCTATAGGCTTTGATCTATAGGTATAGCAATGTGTTATTAGGAGCCACTTATTGCTAAGTTCATTTAGCAGAATAATAACATTTGGTTTTCCCTAGGGCCTATGACCTATCTAGCCTCAGGTTCTTGATCATTTTAGCTGTGTCATGATATGGGTTCCATATCATGGTGTGGGTTTTAAGAGTTACAAAACAAAAAGTTGTTGGTTACTCCTCTAAAATTTGTATCACTGTTGTACCAGCATATCTTGCATACAGGTTATAATTGTAGTTCACAGGCTTTGTAGCTGGATGATATTCACGATTACTTTTCTCTTTGGAAAGTGTCTTAGTTAGGGTTTCTATTGCTGTGAAGAGACACCATGAACATGGCAACTCTTATAAAGGAAAACATTTAATTGGGTAGCCTATAGCTCAGAAATTTAGTCCATTATCATCATGGCAGAAGCGTGCAGGCAGATATGCTAGAGAAGGAGCTGAGAATTCTACATCTTGGTGCAAAGGAAACAGGAAGTGAACTGAGACCCTGGGCTTAACTTGAGCTTAGGAAACCTCAAAGCCACCCCTACAGTGAAATACTTCCTCCAACAATGCCACACCTATTCCAACAAAGCTACACTTCCTATTTATGTCACTCCCTATGAGCTTATGGGGGCCGATGACATTCAAACTACCACACAGGTAGTATGCATAATACATTCCAGCACCAAGAAAGCGAGTCACTCAATAGTGGTGAACTTCTCTCTAGGCACTAGCTCAATTTCTCTGTGTTCAATACATAAAGTGTTGTCTTCAACAATAGGGCCTTAGTGTCAAGGTAACCAATACCCTTTGCTATAACTTTTGATGCTTTGGGGACCTATGAGACCTCTGTAGCCAATGATTCATCAAGATGTAGGCCAGTCCTGGCCCTGGGAGTTTTACTTAACAGCATGAGATATCTAGTTGGTACATTGTCTCTCTAATTACATGGTGATTCAATTTAAGCTTGAATATATATATATATATATATTCTTAATTTAAGCATATATCTATAAACTTATATACATATATATATTTATGTATATACACATAAGCTTCTACAACAGTAGGTTTCCATATGGCTTTTCAAAAGGTCTTTACAGTTAGTTGTGCCCCCCATACCACATCTATTCTCCTTTCCTTTTTTCTCCCATGCTCCTCATCTAGCCTTCCTATTCCAGTATATCCTTTATCTTTTTTATAACACTATACTCTATCTCCCCTTCCTTTGGAAATTCTATCCTCTCCCCCAATCCTTTAAGCTATTTAACCTCTGTTTCTAATTGATACACACACACACACACACACACACACACACACACACACACACACACACACACACAAATTCCCTTTTCACTAATGTGGGATTCACTGTATGCTGTGAATATCATTGGTTAATAAAGGAACTGCTTTGGGCCTATAGCACAGCTATAGGGGAACAGAACTAGGTGGGGAAAACTAAACTGAATGCTTGGAGAAGGAAGGCAGAGTCAGAGAGAAGCCATGTAGCCCTGCGGGAGCCAGACAGAACTTTACCGGATAAGCCACAACCATGTGGCATTGCACAGATTACTAGAAATGGATTAAATTAAGATATAAGTGTTAGCCAATAAGAAGTTAGAGCTAATGAGCCAACCAGTGTTTTAAATAATATAGTTTCTGTGTGATTCTTTCGGGGCTGAGCATCTGGGTAAATAAACAAGCAGCCTGCCCCACACATGCAGATACCAGCATTTCCACTTTCCCTGCATCCTTGCCAGCATCTTCTATCATTTGCTGTATTAGTCTTGGCCATTCTGACTGGGGTAAGATGAAATCTCAAGTACTTTTATTTGGTTTTCTCTCATGGTTAATAATACTAAACATTTTTTAAAGTGTTGGTTCTGCTTTTTTTGAGAATTCTCTGTTTAGTTATATACCTTCCTTTTAAATTAGGTTGTTTTCTTGATGTTCATTCAGTCTTTCTTAATTCTTTTCATTCTAGATACTAACCCTCTGGAAGATATATAATTGGAAGATACTGTTCCTGTTCTGTAGGCTGTGGATTGCTTGAATGATGATGTACTTTGCTGTACAGAAGCTTCCCAGCCTCGTTGGGTCTTCTTTATTAATTATTGCTCTTAATGTCTGTGCTATCTGTGTCCTCCTGTTCAGAAAGTCTTTTCCTGTGCCTATTCTACTTTCTCTTCTATTAATTCAGGGTATCTGGTCTTACTGTCAAGCGCTTGATCAATTCTGAGTTGGTTTCATGCAGGGTGAAGGATATGGATCTACCTCTTTCTTCCACACACAGCTAGCCAATTTGACTGTATCAGTTGTTGACAATGCTCCTTTATTCAGTGTATAATTTTGGCTTTGTTTGTTTGCTTTGAGGCAGAGTTGCTGTACCTATCACAGCCTGTTTTGGAACTCCCTATGTAGACTCACTACATAGACTCTGTTTAGTTTTTTTTTTTTTCTAGATGACCCGTCTATTTGTGAGAGTGTGATGTTGAAGTTAACCACTATCACTGTGTTAAAGTGAATATGTGATTTAGTTGTAGTTCTTTTATGAACTTGCATGCCTTTGTGTTGGGGCATAAATGTTTATACTAGTAATAGCTTCTTGGTAGATTTTTCCTTTAATAAGTAAATAGTGTCCTTCCCTATATCTTCTTATCAATTTTGGTTTGAAGACTATTCTTGTTAGATATTATAATAATTATGCCTGCTTTCTTCTTGGGTCTATTTGCTTGGAATATCTTTACCTATCCTTTTTCCCTGAGTGATATCTATCCTTTATGTTAAGGTGCATTTCTTGGATACAGCGGGAAGCTGGATCCCATTTTCTAGTACAATCTGTTAGTCTGTGTCTTTTTATTGGGGAATTGAGACTATTAATATTGCAAGTTATTATTGGGCATGCTATTAATTCCTGAGGGGGTTTTTGTTGTAATTATTATGTGTTTCCCCTTTCTTTTCATTAACTATTCTGGGATTTTTTTATTCTTTTATCCTCTTGGGTGTAGTTAATCTTCTCTTCAGACAGAAGTTTTTCTTCTAACGCTGTCTTTAGGTCTTGATTGGTAGACAGAAATTTCTTAAATTAATTTGTTTTTATTGTGAAATGTTTTTCTTTCTCCATCTTTTATGATCAATAGTTTTGCTAGCTGTAGTAGTCTGCTCTATCATCTGAATTTCAGTGTCTCCAGAGAGAAGTCATGTAGGCCTGCCTTTATATATGATTTGGTCTTTTTTTTTTGCATCTTTTAATGTCCTTTCTTTATTCTGTACATTCAGTGTTTTAATTATTATGTGGTATGAGGAATTTTTTTCTGGTCCTGTCTATTTGGTGTTCTATATGCCTCTTGCACATTGATAGACATATCTTTTTTAGATTAGGATAATCTTCTATGATTTTGTTAAAAATGTTTTGTGTACCTTTGACCTGAGGTTCTTATTCTATATCCAATATTTATAGGTTTGGTTTTTCCAAAAGTATGAGGGATCTACACTGTATATTTTCTGATAGAATTTAAATGCTTTTTGAAATTTGCTGTTTCTCTTATTTTAGTGTATCAGATTTTCTGGATTTTTTTTGTGCCTGGATTTTTAACTAGCCATTTTTTTTACTTTGTCTATAAGACCATATCTTTTAATGTGGTGGTGAAACTTATTACAGACCTGCATTTCCAGTTTTATTTCAATTTGGATTTTATTTAGTGATTCTATTTTTTAATTATTAAATTCTTCTTTAATGCCTTAAATCTTTTTTAGTATTTCATGCTACTGTTTTTGTTTTCATGATCTCATGAAGGCATTTATTCATATTCTTTTTAAAGTTCTTGAACACATTATTTTCTTTCTTTATTGGGGGTGGCTTTTCAGACAGGGTTTTTCTGTGTAGCCCTGGCTCTTCTGGAACTCCATCTGTAGACCAGAATGGACTTGCACTCAGAGATTCATCTGCCTCTGCCTCCTGAATTCTGTGATTAAAGGCATGAGCTACCACTGCTCGGCCTTGAAACTATTCTAGGTCAAGCACAAGTCCTTGTCTTGGGCTTCACTTGCATTGCTTGTCTTGGAACCTATTATTATAAGATTGTAGCTTTGGGAAGAGGAATATTCTCTTGGTTTTTCTTATTTGTGCTTTTGTCCTGGGTTCTAAGCATCTAGAGTAACAATGTTTGTGGTGTTTCTTGGTGTAGACATCTGGTCTCATCTTTGTTGAGTGGTTGTTCTGCTATTTTATTACAATTTCCCACTCTGGGTCATAGCCAAGTGTGTATGCTATTGAGTCCCTGATAGAGAGTGGTTCAATGGGTCAACACTGTCACAAAAGAATGAAGGTAAGCTAGAAGGAATGGCTGAAAGGGGATGTGTAAGTGTAGTAAGGAGGAGAGGGCTGTGTTTCCAGTCAGGCTCCCGGCGCAGGGCCCCTTGTTCTGTCCTGCCTGGTCCCAGTACCCAAAATAATCATACAAAAACTGTATTAATTAAATGACTGCCTGGCCCATTAGTTCTAGCCTCTTTTTGGCCAACTCTTACATCTTAAACTAACCCATATCTAGTAACCTGTGCATCACCACAAGGATGTGGCTTACCGGCGTGAGTCTAACCAGTGTCCATCTTGGGCACATAGCATCTGCCACACTGCCTTCTCTTTCCCAGCCTTCCATTCTGTCTACTACACCCACCTAAGGGCTGCCCTATCAAAAGGCCAAGGCAGTCTCTTTATTTAACCAATAAAAATAACAAAAATACAGAAGGACCTCCTACACCAGGTAAGTGCTAGGGAGACCCTTTGTCCAAATGGCGAAGCCTCCTCTAAGGCCACATATCAAAAAGGTAGAGGTGGCTTAGAGGAGGGCTTGGAATTTGTTTTAATTTGTATGTTAATTTGAAGTACCATAAATAACAAAAAACAAACAAACAGAAACAAAATAATAACCTACCAACTTTTGAGTTGTTGATCGGGAGTCCTGAAGATGCTGCAAACCAGGCACCATGTTGCTACATCTCTTGGTTGCCCACAAGACCATCTTTAAAGCAGGTGTTAGACATAAAAACATGAAGGTGGTACAAGACATAGCCCAAGATTCACCATTGCCCTTTCACAACACCTGGATACCAAGTATGAAGATTTGGGGGGCAATTACATAACAATTTTGGGCATCCATCTTGGGGACAGGAGACTTATCTCTGGACCTCTGCTGAGGGAACGCCTTCCGCTCATTCAACCAATAGCCTTTAAGATACCAGCCCACTTGGGCATGGTCTCTTTTGCTTTAAAAAGCAGCAGTAGCCCTGCTCTCACTCTCTTGCTTCCTGTTCCCACTTCCGGCTGCTTGACTCTGTTCCTGGTTGCGCTGAGGGCTGTTTCTAGGACAGTGATCTGTAAGTTTTTCCCCTTAAATAAACAACCCTTTTATTAATCATAATTCCAAACTGGTGTGGGATTGTTTTGTGACTTACGCCTTCAGACCTCCATTTTATCTTCTAATAGATGAGTACACTGAGTTAATTGCAGAGAAGTAAGGTATCTTTGAAGTTAAAAATTTTGATGTTAGGTAGTTAAACTGTTTCCTTCCCTGAAATGGAAGAGAGAGGCGTCTAACCTTTAGAGAGGAATAAAAGTAACAGGAAGGAGGAAGGCTGGAACATAGGAGTATAGGTGGAACATAGTTTTTTTTTTCTTTTAATTTTGAAATTTTTCATCCCTTGTTACCAACCCATAATGATAGCTTTGATTGTAACGTAGGGATTCCCATACTGCCACAGTGTATCTTTCTTAATCTCAGTTGGAAACAGTTTATGGAATTGGGTTTGTTGCTAACCACCCTCATCAGTGGGCTGGCATTTTTATTCAAAGCTGTTTGTCCTCCACAGTCAAAAACTGTTAAGTGACTTTGAAATGTATTCATGCTAAGATCACTGACAAGCACTCTGAATGTGTTGCATGTAAACAAATGAGTGAGTCACATGGCAAAGTTAGAACAGTGAAGAGAAAGATGTCTCTGTAGTTCTAAACCATGCACACTTTAGACCAAGGCTCAGTTTTCAAAGTGCTTTCCAAATCAATATTTGCCAACCTCTAGGGAGCCTTCTGATATCTTACACAATTACACTGTACATAATATTTCAGTCACTGATAGACGATGTGTTCATCTGTGTCCTTCAAAGATTATAATGGAACGGAGAAAGCATCTTGCCTGGTGATACCACAGCTGCTGTATTCACAGCACAATGCATTGCTCTCATGTTTGTAGTGCTGCTGATGGAAGCAAACCTCCTGTGCTGAAATTTACATACAGGCATGATAGCATATACAATTGTGTATCACGTGTAATACTGGACAATAATATAAATGAGTACTGCACTTCAAACATTTATGATACTGCATACTTTTTATTGATGTTTTAGTATGCATTCTTTTTTTTGCTGTAACTGAGTGGGAAATAGTATACATTCTTTACACATACACATGCACACACACATACACACACACACACACACACACACACACACTTACTGTAAAGCAGTACACCATGCTACAGCACCTTTCTGTATTAGTTACTTTTCTTTTGCTGTGATAGAATACAAGAATCACAGAACATATAGAAGAGTTATTTGGTCTTATGATGGTTCCAGAGGGAAAAGAGTCCATCTGGGCTGGGAATGATGGCAGCAAGCAACAGTCGTGGAGGTAGGAACCTCTCTCACTGACCCACAAGCAAAGCAGAGAGAACAAATTGGAAACAGAGCATGGTTTAGAAACCTCAAAGCCTTTCCCCCAGTGATACAATCCCTCCCGGCAAAACCACACCTTCTAAGCCTTGCCAAATGTGTCAACACCTGGGGTAGGTGGGTGGTATTCAAATGTAAGAGACTATTGGAGACAGTCTGATTCAAATCACTATATTTTTATGTCTGTTGCTACTTGATTGCATTGAGGCCATGGGGAACAGTTGCTTAGATCGCTGGGCTAGTGTGAGTACACTCTATGATGTTCTTATGATGATGAATGTCTCAGAACACATCCTCATTGGTGAAGGCTGCTTGATGGGACAACATGGCAAGGTCACCTGGAGTCTATATCTGGAAGCAAGGAAAATATTGTAGTAATGCTGTCAACTAACTCAGGCCTGATTTGACATTTGCAAACTGGCTCCTTAATTTCTCCTTTCTAGTCCAGGATCCAACCCAGGGTCTTATGTTGCATTTACTTTTATGGCTCTTTAATTTCCTCTAATCAAGAATATTTCTCATTTTTTTCTCTCTACATTGACACTTTTGAAGAGCACTGGCCAATTATTTTATAAAATGTTCCTTAATTGGTATTTGTCTGATGTTTTCCCATGACTTGATTAAGATTATGCAATTTTGGCAACAGTATCACATGAAGAATGTACTGTGCACAGTGCATCCTATCAGTAGGTATATGATGTCAACGTGCCTTATTACCAGCAATGTTAACTTTGATCACTTGATTAAAGGCCTGTCTGCCAGATTTCTCCAGTGTAAGGTTTTATTTTTCCCTTTATAATTAATAAGTATCATATGGGGGAATTCTTTGAGACTGTCCACATATCCTGTTTCACGTCATACTTTTCACCTGCAGATTTTAGCATCCATTGATGATTTTTATCTGTAACAGCTATTACTGTGCTGTTTGACTTATGGCATTTTCTGTAGCTATTATTTCTTCTCATTCACTGGAATTCTGCTGGCTTGAGCACTTGTCTACGGTTCCATCTGTTTGTTGAACTGGTAATTTATATATCACTATGAAGTCATGTGCTTTATTTCATGGCTAACGTTTATCACTATCACAACATTTTATCTTCTCAAAATTTCCCATATTTGGCTAGATACCGACTGGTTTTAGTATACTCCATCTTTTTGATCACTTTGAACACTTCTTCAAGTTTTGGTATACAAGGTACTCTAAATTTATCTGAAAATAAGTAAATAAATCACCCAATTGAGAGACAATGGCATTTAAAGGCAGAATCTCTAATAAATTTATAACAGATAAACAAATGACTTAACACATAATTGGGATCGCCAGGAGAGAAGGATAAAAATGGAGGGAAAATGTCTGTAACAAAGTTGGTAGAAGTATTGCAAAGCATGGTAGACTCAAACATAGTCTTAGAACATTCAAAAAACACTAAGCTTGGTACTTACTACTTAAAATTAAAAATATTCTTATGAATACTATGAACATATCTAAAAATTAAATAAAAAATTAAAGAGCAACTAAAGAAAAAGATGTATCAGCATTAAACAAAAAATGATGATTCTACTGGTCAAGGTTGTGAGAAAAACTAGAAAGGTCAGTAGAATGGAATCTTTAAGGTGTTGAAAAGAAACATAAAGTTAAACCAATCTACAACCCTATACTTAGTACCCCCTCAAAAAAACCCACATTCTATGTGAGAAGTAAAACAGAAACACTGTCCTACAAGCAGTAGGAAGTATGGTCATAGATATATAAAGGAATTAGCATTATTCAATTAAAAATAGCATGGCATGAAAATAAAATCTTATCAAGTAATAAAAGCCAACTTAGATATCAAATATGTGAGTAAATATATAATTATAATACATGCTTAAAACAGTAATATTATTTTAGGGTAATAGAAATTTAAAGTAAGTAGAGATGTTAGGTATATTAGAAAATGGTTTTGTAAGATTGAGTTTTTTGGTAAACATTAAATGTTTAATTTTAAGACAACTGTAATAAGTCAAAGATGGAAACTATAATTTCTTGAGTTATCTAAGTGAATAATATAGAACTATAATCAAAATATATGGGTAACAGGGAAACAATAGAGTTTGTGGTTCTTTTCATATAAGACAGGACTTGGGGAAAAAGAAAAAAAAAAGAAATAAGACAAACAAGTACAATACTGTAGGCTACAATGGATTACATTGATCATAATAAATGTTATTATACTAAGAATTATATTTAAAATATGGAAATAGAATAAACTGATTATGCACTGGATAAGGCAACATAATTTAAATATCAGAACACAGATATTTTGAAGGTAAATGGATAAAAATTACAGAATATATAAGTGTTAAACAAAAAAAAACTGGTAAAATACTATTATAATTTTATTGTTTCTGTTAAACAAGCTATCAGAGGAGAAAAGTAATCAACAATCTTATCCAGTCAAAACTTTGTGAACTATAATAATGGCATGCCCACTGGTGCAATAGTGGAACAGACATCACAAGCATTGGAAGTAACCAACCCTATTTCTATTGCATTTATGTTCTTTTCAACAAGATTAAAATCTATACCTAGCATAATCATTGGACTAAGAATCCATAGCCAGACAGGTCCAAGTCCCTAGGGGAGAATCTACTACTATTATACTTTAATTGGGGAGAATATTAAACTGACTACTACTATTTATTTTTAAACCAATAGATTAATTCATTCCTCAACCCTTACCAGAGAAGTTTTATTATCATCATCATCATTATTATTTTGAAGTAGATGGTGATGAAGAGAGACCCACAACTGGGCAAGATGCATAAGAGACTGAAGGATACTCAGCCCTAAATGGAATAAATATAATGTCCCCTGCCTCGTAGGACTCAAGGATCGTTGTAGAAGAAGGTTGTAAAGAGTATAAGAGCCTGGGCCAAAGAATGATTGCAAGAAAACTGTGTCTCTGGACAAAGCAGAGTAACCGCACATGTGAGCTCACAGTGGTTATGACAACATGCAGAAGACCTGCGGAAACTCAAGGCAGACTGAATTCTAGCATGATGAGGGGAACTGAACATGAAACGACTCTCTTAGCAGAAAGCTATTGGTGATTATTAGTTGCTGGGAGAGGGAGAGTCAGTTTTCTTTATCAGTATAGCCCTGGTAAGTCAACTATGCTCCAGTGGAAGCCTACACATCCAAGGATATTTGGAGAGTACAAATTGGTCATGATAGGTTGGAAAAAAAAATGTTGATGAGTAGGGAAGGGGGAGTGGATCTAGATGGGAAGTGTTGGAGTGTAAATATTATCAAAACACATTGGGTGATATTCTTAATGAATTAATAAAGATATAAAAAGATAATCACCTGTAGAGATATTAAAGAATATGCACCTTAAAATAGATATCAAGGTATATCTAAAACATTCTTGGAAGTATAGTGATAGTAAAACCTTGGTAACAATTTAACTACCTTCAGAAGGAAAGAAAA
The DNA here is from genome assembly GCA_004026605.1 of Ondatra zibethicus. Lineage (NCBI taxonomy): Eukaryota > Metazoa > Chordata > Mammalia > Rodentia > Cricetidae > Ondatra > Ondatra zibethicus. The sequence goes on along the minus strand of PVIU01014582.1, from coordinate 27,723 downwards.
ACAGTGGCAATTTCTACTAGAGAACATGAGATTCTAGGCAAAAGATTCACTATGTGTTTATGTGTGTATTTTCTAAGGCAGCTATTAGAAAGTCCTACAAACTTAGTAACTTAAAAACACACATTTTTTTTTTATAATTCTGGGTTTCAGAAACATGAATATTACCAGAGTAAAAATCAAAGCATTGGCAGGCCTGGCTCTTTTGGGAAATATGGGAATCCCCTCTGTATGCCATGAATATGTTTTATTATCATTGGTTAATTAAGAAGCTACTTTGGCCTGTGGCAGGGCAGAATAGAGCTAGGTGGGAAAACTAAACTGAATGCTGGGAGAAAAGATGGCAGAGTCAGAAAGATGCCATGTAGATGCTGAAGGAGAGAGATGCCCTGGAACCTTGCCGGTAAACCACAAGCCTCATGGTAATACACAGAATAATAGAAATGGGTTAATTTAAGATGTAAGAGCTAGCTATAAATACTACTGGCCAAACAGTATTGTAATTAATATAGTTTCTTTGTGATTATTTCGGGTCTGGATAGCTGGGAACAAGCATGTAGCCTCTGCCAACAGGAAAATGTCTTGTGGAGGGTGCACATCTGCATTTTCCACTTTCTAGAAGTAGTTGCATTTTTAACATCTGATGCCTCTCTTTGATCATGTCACTTTTCTCCTTCTGCTTCTATTGCATAACCATCTTTTCTTTCTCTCTATAGTCTAATTTCTCTCTCCCTCCTTCCAGGAACAGTTGTGATTACAATAGAGTACACCAGCTGATACAGGGCAATCTCTCTACCTTATGAAATCTCAAGATATCATACCTGCAAAATCTCTTCTGCTATAACATTCACAAAATCTGGTAATCTGTGTGTGGCATTATTTAGTCTATAACAGTATAGTATTGTTTGACTTGCTCAATCTCTCTCTCTCCAAATACATAGTTTAAATATATATTCAAATTATATACACACACATTAAGAAATTTAGAGCAAGTGAGAAGTTTGGTAGGAAGTAGGCAGATGGGGTAGAAATGGTTAGTTTGGTGTGTTGGAGGTCACTATGTGGTAAAATTGTAGTAAGATGAAAGGATAGCATAGAGAAATGCTGGGATAATTATTTTCACAGCTAGACCCATTTCATCTGGTGCCCGTGTTCAGAAGTAGTGGTGTTTCCCATCTTGGGTAAGCTCAGGCAAATAAGAACACAAGGACTTGGTGCTGACTAAGTCATCAGCACAGAAGTGTGCTTCACTCTAATGGTGTTTAGAGCATGAATGGAGAAGAGAGGTGTTGTCCAAGTATAGAAATACTCAATAGATGACTGAATTTTAACAAATTAAATAGACCGAGATGCTGTTCATTGGTACCAGGAATAGACATAAAGCAGACAGTGCTGAAAGGTAAAACTGCCAGTCTAAGTTGGACTCTGTGGGGTTTAAGTTGTCTGTGCAATAGCAAAGTGGTTCTGTGCAGTAGGCACTGGCTCATGAAGGCTGGAAAGTCAGAATAAAGTAGACATTAATAATTTGTAGATACTAACATAAATAAGGAGATTAAAATAAGAGAAACAGCAAATTTCAAAAATCATTTAAATTTTATTAGAAAATGTACAGTGTATATCCTGCATACTTTCTATTCCTGAATCTATTGCTCAGTTATATTCTGTGAATATACAATGTGTGTTCTTTCCATTTTGTATGCATGGACACAAATAAATACGCACATGTACCTCATTTTCTCAACTTGATCATTAGATTTTTAATTTCAAGATGTTATTGTGGATGAAGCAAAGGGTGACTGTACATTATAGATAATATATAGATAGTATTTGGCTTTTATCTACTAGTTTTGTCAAAAATCAGTCTATGTTATCAATTACGACTCTGTTTTCTGAAATTGCTGATAACTGGCTATGACCCAGTTTTATAACATTAATTTTATGTTCCCCTAATTTTAGGAAGAAGATTTTAATGTACAAATTCTTTAATTCTCTCTTATACACATCCTGCTTTCCTACCTTTAGTTAACGTGAGCATATTGTGAAGGTGATAGAACATATCCTGGGGGAAGAAAAGAGTAAGAAGATAAGAGGGCTGAACTAGAATGACTATCAATGACGACTATTGTATGCCAGTATACAATAACAGCCCATAAAAAATGGGTACATTCCTAGAAACATACGTCCTAGTATCGATGATGAAGACAGAGAAAGCCTGAATGGGACAATGACAAGAAATATGAGTCAGCAACCAAACTTACCAACAAAGAAAAAGCTTCTCATAAGAGAGCTTCCTGATGCCTAAACGAAGAATTAGTGTCAATCCCCCAAATACTGGAGAAAATGGAGCAGTGTTAATCTGATATTGAATGCAGAGGGGACCACGAGAAAACTGGAAGAGATCTCAAGGGAGGGGAAAGAGAATGTAATAGAGTATGCGACATGAAAACAGAGTGTGGATGATCTGGAGAAGTACAAAACGAGCCAGGGAGGGAAGGAGGTAGGGAGGAAGGCAGTGCGGAGCAATGATTATGACAGAAATGTATAAAAATGCTACCATGGACCCCATTACTTTGTACAGTAACCTATACTAGTTAATTAGGTAAAAATAATTTTAAAAAATCAGAGAAGAACTCTGTAAGAAAAGAACTCACCATCGAATATACCTAGTGACCATAGGCCACAAATCCTCAACAAAACACTAGCAAAACAAATTAAATATTTCCTTCAATGCAATGGACCACACACAATGGCCATTGCAAGTTGTCTCTGGGCTAGACAAAAGGTTAAAGCAATAAATATGATACATCTCATTAGGAGAATGAGGCTACAAATTCTTCATTCTTCCTGGTAGAGTCAGAGGGAAAAAGCACCTGAGGAATGGAATTTCAACACCTTTTTACCTGGTAACATAACAAAGGCCTGCGTGATGCCCACTGTTAACACCACATTCCATGAGAGAAAGTTGGAGGTTTTCTTTCCAAGATCAGGAACACTTCTGTTCGCTACTTCTGGTCATTATAGCACTGAACATCCTAGACAGATCAATTCTGCAAACAATGGATAATGACCTCAAATTTGAAAAGGAATGCAGATGCCATATCTCTCTCAGAAAACCCTAAACATAGTAAAGAATTTAAATGAGCAAATGCCTTTATTAAAGTTGAAGGATGTAAAATGAACATATAAAAATCATCGTGACTGGGAATTCTGCATAATAACAACCTTAACAAGTAATCAGGAACGTATTCCCATTTATAAAAGCTTTAAAATTTTCAAAGAACCACTAACCTTAGTGATAAATTATTAAAGAGTTGATAGATCTATAAGCTGTAAAACATTTATGAATGAAATTTTAAAAGAAGTGGATAAATGAAGTAATGTGCAATATTCATGGATTATAATAATTAATATTGTTAAAGTGTAAATACTGCCTAACGTGATTTACTGACTCCATGGAGACAAATTCTAGTGACATTTTCCACAAAATAGAACAGCAATACCCAAATTTGCAGGGAGTTAAAATAATTCAAAACAGTTAAATTCAACTTCAGCAAAAATACAACATCTGAGGCCAGCCTGGTGTACAAAGAAGTTCCAGAACAGTCAGAGTTATACATATAGAAACCTTGTCTTGAAAAACAAAAAACAAACAGACATATAAAAAAAGAAAAAATATAAGAGCTGAAATCATCTTATTCCCCAAGTTCAAAATATACTATAAAGCTTTAGTGTTTGTATACACGTAGGCCTATGGAGCAGAATAAGTATCCTGGAAAGAAAGAAATGCAGTTAAAGCCCATAGAGTTTCAGAAACTTCGAGAGCACGCAATGAAGAAAGGATAGTCCTCACTAAGTGGTTCTGAGAAAACTGGATGTCCACACACAGAACAATGAAACTGGAACTTTATTTCACATTATATATATATAATTATATATATAAAACTGAACTCAAAATGGAGTAAAGACTTAAACATAAAACCCAAGATCGTACAACTGCTGGAGGTAAACACAAGGGAAAAGCTCCCCTCTGTGAGAGCAGGCGGTGGTTGCTGGGATCTGATACCACAGAGGCAGACATCAAATGCAGTGGGAATAAAGACAGAGGAGGCAACCACGCAGCAAAAGGAAATGCTCTGCATGTTATGTACCTGATGAGAGAAATTCATATCAAATACATGTAAGGAGAGCAAGACTCATGAAGAGTTATCTGTCTGTAAGGAGACCCAAGTGACAAAATAAAGTGGGGGGTCCAGCCTGTTTAATACCTATTATGAAAAAGATGAAAGAGCAAGTGGGGAGAAAGGGATAAATTTAAATTACTAGTACAGCCATTCTGAAAAATAAAATGGAAGATTTTGTAAAGAAATTACAAATGGGATTCCCATCTAATCTAGCCACTTCCTGTCTGTGTGTGCAAAGGAACTGAAATCAGCGCATGGACAAACTATCTCGGCTTCCATAGCAGCCTGTTTCTCAACAAGCGTGATAAGGAGTCAAGCTGCTTATCAACAGAGATGTAGATGGATAATAAAAGATATGATACTACTACTTAGTGAGGGAAGAAAGAAGTCCTGTCGCGGATAAAACAGGAGGTCATTCTATGAAGTAAAAGAAGCCAGACACAGGAAGACAAATGCTGCCCAGTCTCACTTAAGTGAGGGCCCTAGAAGAACTGAATTTTAGACACAGACTGGTGTGGTGTTTGAATAGGGCAGGTGAGCAGGAAATGGGGATATGCAGTTTAGGGGTACAAAGTTTCAAACCATATAAATACATTTCAGAAACCAACCACAAAGTTCGGTGAACATAACTAATACAGTGTATTGAATATTTCAGAAATAAGAAAATGGGTATGAGGGTGCTGGAGAGATGGAGCCATGGTTAAGAGCATGGATGGAGCCCAGGGTTCAGGTCCTCGTACCTACATGGTGAATTACATCTGTTCATTGCCATGCATGCCCCCCTGAACTCATGCTCATGAACACACACACACACACACACACATTTAAAAATAAATAAATCTTAAGGACATAAATACCTAGGGAATCTGAAATGTTATCACATACACACAAAACTAAAGTGGTTAATTTTGGTATTGCAACAGACATCTAGCAACACATTACACTGTGCACCAGAAATACAAGCAACTTTTATTTGTCCATATACCCTCATGATGTTGGGGGCAGGGAGTAAATGAAAAAAAGATGGAGGAAGTGGTCAGGAAGTTAGGCAATGTCAATAATATAGGGAATCAAATTGATTATGTTTCCCTTTAGGAACCTGTTCTCAAGACTAATTGCTTCTTTATGTAGGATTCTAAGTCCTGATCAGAAATGAAGAAAATAAGGGCAAGTTCCAATCTTTAATAAGCATGATAGGATTAATATAATCAATTTTCACACCATATCCAAAAGCTACACATGTAGAAGGAGCAATGAACTTGAGAAAAGGGAAAACCCGTGTCTAAGGTCTGCTAGTTACTGCATTCCGACAAGTCTATTTCTCTGGCCCTTAGTTTTAGCATCTGAAAGCTGGAGGGAATAAGGGGGAAGACACAAAAACTTCAGTTTTCATTTGTTGTGTAGCTGGGTCAGGAACTCGCTGTGTAGCCCAGATTGCTCTTGACCTTCTGACCCTCCTCCCTCTACCTCCCAAGTGCGGGTACAATAAGCATGTGGCACCATGCTTCACCCTAAGTATGGTGTTTATTAAAGCCTCTCGCAATAATAAAATTGCTGTTTAAATGAAAAGAAATGTGATATGACTCAGTATAACCGTGGTTGCATGACAATCTCTACGTAGTCCCTCCGCTTTGAGAAATGTTTCTGCCCACAGTGCTGTAGGTTAGTACAGAATAGGTTAATTCCCGTTAAGATTTTGCCTTTTATTTTAAACCAGACCAATATAAAGGTAAATTCAAGTGTGACAACTCAAGTTGCCAAATGAGCGGCAGTTTGGGGTTTCCTTTGCAGCATCAGTGACTAGTTTCCTTTGCTGTTTAGGTGTCTAATTCTGCGATGATCTCACTCCCACGAGTTTTCGTGGAAAACCTGAAATATCTTAATAAAAAAGTGTAGGTGCAAGAGAAATTTGAGCTCCCTCAAGGTGCCAGAGAGCCCTAAGATGGCTCTGTGAACCTGTCTTTTAAGCAACACCTACAAAGCTTCACAATACAGGTTCTCAACTGTCGCTTCCAGGGAGAGAGGCCTTCGTTGGTCGGACTGTCTCCCAAGCCTGTGCTCCTCCGTCCGCGCTAAACACTGGCCCTCAGTTTATTTGTTCACTGTTTGACTAGCAATAGGTCTGTTCTTAATTTGTGGTCAGCTGCATGGGTGAGTTCAGCTTTGCTAATTTTGGAAGGAATTATTTGAGGTGGAACCTTTGACAGGAACTGAGTATCAAAACCTGAATTCTGAGTTAAGTTATCTGGAGTTTGTTATAATAGGATTTTTCCAAATCAGGATGCTGTCATTGCTGTGTATCCGATGAGCAAATGCTGAAATAAAGCTTTGTTACACACGGTTATGCCAGTAGCGGGTACATACAAAGTCGTGTTGGGCATGACTACATCAAGGGGGAAGTGTGGCTAAAACTGAACTTTAAGGAATTCAGGTTCTAGACTGTGAATTCGCAATAACAACCCCGCGGGTGGGAATGAAGTGCTTTGAGCTGATTTCCACGAGAAAGTTTCGGCTTATTAGGGTTTCCGTGGAGACAGAGGTTTTTCGCTTCCTGTTTGGGTACCGGAAACTTGTCTGGTTTTCCTCTGGTTGATCGAGTGCAGATACGCTAAGTGTTCCAGATACAGAGAGCAGCAGACTCAGGGAGACCAGCCTCTCCACCGCATGTATTTAATTAGGCTGCATACTGAGCAGAGCTTAGAGCGGCCCAAGGTTTATTCTTTACTTTTCATTCCAGGATGTTGCAACCGAGGAGGAAGAAGGTACCCCGTTTCTCTTTAAAGGCCATGCTATTCCTGCCTGCAATCAGTGGGTGGGGAAAGAGGATGTAGCCGCCTATCGATTAGTCACTGAATAACAGATTGCTAATTTGAAACACAGATCTGATTTAATTTCAGAAGTTAGAAGTAATGTTCGCTTCTCTGTCACAATATGCTCTCCTCTGGGATGTGACTCAATGGTGAATGCTTGCCTAGCATGAGGGAGCACAAACAGAATTTCAAAGGGCAGGGGTCCTGGATTGGAGTTGGGTATGGAACACAGGCCACCCACGAGAACTTGTGAGGGCTGCTAGCTTTCGTTTCTCCCTTCTAGCTTCAGCGGTGGCAAGGGTATGCTGCTGACTGTGGTGCTGGCCAACCAGCCAGCTTATAGCTTATATATGACCATAATGTCCGATTTTGGAGTCATATAAAGATGAAATAATCCAATATGCAAAAATGACATTTTGGAAGAATCTGAAACTCTGTTCCTCCCACCATGAAAGTTAATGATCATACGAAAAATATTATAGCTTGAGTTTTATTTTAGAAAGGTACATGTGTTTATAACTACTTCTTATTTACACTATAGTATTAGTGGGTCACATCAAAATAACATTTACTTCAAAATGCTACCTCACAATTTAGAAAATGCCATAACAGACTGCTCCTTTTCATATTAAATTGGTTGAGCAAAATGAATTTATATTAATTGATTATGGCATTCCTGTTATTATTTGTTGTCAGCATTTGTTCTAGGTTTTTCACAGAACTAAAGATTTATTTATGTTTTTAAAGATTTATTTTATTTATTTATGTGTACATACACGAAAATGCCTGTGGATGCCTACAGAAGCCAGAAGGCCCCTGGAGCTGCAGTTACAGAGGGTTGTGAGCTTGGTGAGAACCAAACTCTGGTCCTCTAAGAGAGCAGTAAGTGCTCTTAGCTCCTGGGCTCCTTCTGTACTCCTAAAACTAAAGAAAATTTTGTATGAAGGGCTTAATTAATAGTGTATAGAACATCTATAGGCAGTCAGTCTTTGCTTTTCTGCTTTGTCTGGTGAGAGAAAATTCAGTATTAAGAGAAGATAGTCTGCAGGGAACAAGCAGAAATCGTGGAGTTCTTTGTGTCTATGTTAAATTCAGATGACATCTCTTCCCATTCCTCAGTGGGAGACATAGTGTGAAACCCCACCCAGTTCTTGGCCACATATAAATGCACACACACATACATACATATATATCACACATACTCTCTTAGCATCTTATATGCTTTAGAAAAAGGAATGGGAACAGAGAAAATAAACATTTAATTTTTCAAGTTATATGAAATTTGTACAGAAGAATACGATTTGTAATTTATCTTTCAATTAGTTGAATTATGATTTTGAGGCTCTTCCAATGTGGATTTTTCAACTTGATACCCTGGAGTATGCAGTGAGCAGTACCTAGCTGAAAAAAAGAGAGAGATTTTCTTATTTTGGTAATTGAATAGCCTCTTCATATGTCTTGTCTGTAAAACAAAGCATCCATATTGTAGAAAGGACAAATTCTACACAGTGCGAAAAGAAACCATCTAGCACACATAGACACATATTTTTACATATTTATTTCTAAATGTACAAACAGGATCTGCTCTACAAAATGCTCCAGGATAGTATTTCTTTCAAATTTATGTAATCAGCCATGTTGCAAGATGGTATTTAAAGCAAACTTAAAGATGTGTTGTTCGTGTTCTCTACTCTCAACCTCTCTCTCCCTGTAGACCAATAAAGAGTAGAGACAAAATATATCTAAAGTCAAACAATAAAGTATGAAATACCTTGATGCTTAGAGCATAGCCATGACTAAGATATGAGTTCCAGCAGCCGAGAACATTTGTGTGAATAAAGCTCAGTTAAGGATTGGGGCTCTGACTATTCTGTTAGATCTTCAAGTTTCTAGGCAAATTTCCATGTTATATTGTCAGGCTATAACTCGAGTTCAGTTCATTAAAATTTAGTTGTTGATGGGAGCTCTCAAAAGAATGCTCTTCCTCTCCCTCTCCTCTCCTCCCATCCCTCTCCTCTTCTCCCTCTTCTTTTGCTTCACCCTCTCCATCCCCCTCACCTTGCTTAATGGTCTTTTGGCAGGCTGAGTCTTGTATTTGCAGTATTAATGACAGGCATCACCCTTCAACACATGGTTATCTGAGTCCTTATTCAGTGCGTTCAAAGTAAGATGTGTGTTTCTGAAGACCTTGCTTTGCCAAGAGTTGCTGGCAGAGCATTTCAGTTGACTGCAATCAAACCCTAGGATCTTTTAATGGTGAAACTGAAGTTTAACAAAGGAAAGGAAAGAGAAGAATATAAATCCCTCAGATCACTAGATCCATACTGGACTCCAGCCCATTGGTTCATGGTGTGTGGTTCCAGCAATGCTTACTCTAGACATTAGCTAGAGTTTTCCAAAGATAGAGATTATTCCAAAATAATAAAACTCCATGGCCTGGCAGAGGAAGGCTGACTCATCTTTTATGAGGAAACTAATACTTTTCTGAGTTACTAAAGTTGTTGCATAAGGTCACAATTAGCACATTTGCTGGCTCTAATCGCAGAGAGATAAGATCAAACATCCCACAGAGCAAGATAGATGGTTTGTGTTGACAGGATGACTGGTGGATTTTGAACTAGGGTGGGAGTATAGTGCCGGCTACCTGTGCTCTGATTTTTGGCAGGCACAACCATGATTTTAATAGGTTTCGTGCTCAAGCTCTGAAAGCACTTCTTATAGTTTTACTGCTAGAAGGATCTGGAAAGATCCATCATACAAAAGGCCAAGGCAATGATGAAGAAGCTGGAAAAATCTACCAAGTAAAGTTTAAGGCAATGAGGAAGATCTTTCAAGAAGACTAACTGATAAAATAAGATGAGGAAGGACAGATGACTGGAATACAGCTGACACCTGGGTACTTTTTAAATAAATTATCATGCTTTATTTGATTTTACATCTACAGGATGGAGAAATACCTCTGGGGTTAAGAGTACTTTGGCTCTTACAGAGTATCTGGGTTTGATTCTTAGCACACACACAATGGTTCACAATCATCTTTAACTCCAACTACATGGCATCTATTGCCCCCTTCTGGCTCCCTGTGGACATGAGCCATTACATGTGGTACACAGTACACGCAAGCAAAACACCTAAACATCTAAAAATAAAATTACACCCAACTTCGTATACTTCTATTAGAAAATAGTATATTTTTCATGCTTGGAACTGTGTTTGCTTATACAATATTTATAGAATAAGTTAGTGAAAGAAGAATATCCTTTTTATTCTTCATAGGACTGCATTTGGGAAGTGAATACAGAAAAGTTTAATTGAATTCAAGGAAGACAAAGGTAACAATTCAATGGGCCCTGGGTAAATAAAGAGCATCGTAAACCACAAGTTAGTGAGCTACTAGCTCAGTCTGTTGTATTTAGTCCTTAAACTGAGCATAGTAATTACATTCAAACGATTGTGGGGGAAACGAGAAAGAGAAGGAAAGATGAAGAGAAGCCTGTGAACTAGAGACTTAGAATGTCAACAATATTGGCTGTGTAGTCCTCCACAGACAACTTCAGCTCTGGTTCTGAATTTCATTCATTGGCTTTGCCCCGCTTCTTTTTAAAAACTGAAAATCTACTAATCAGAGGGTTGGCCAGTTGGTATCATTGTTTGTCTTGCATGTACAAGTCCCTGGGTTTGATCTCCAGGACCATTTAAAATCTGTCAGGAGAGTGGACTCCATAATCCAGCACTTGGGAGTGGAGGCAGGAGGTTCAGAACTGCGAGGTCATCCCTCTGCTACAAGTGGAGTCTGAAGCTATAGCACCTATCCCAAATAAACAAAATGAAATAAAACAAAGCAAACAAACAAACAAAGCAAAAACATGAGTCAATACTGAAAATGAAGACCCAGAAAAGGGCTAGGATGACTGGAGCGGGACGACCCAAGTTCAATGCCGGGAAACCATGTAAAGAACGAGGAAGAGAATGAATTGAAAAAGATGTCCTCTAACCTAAGTACGTGTGGTATGGCATGTATGTAGCTTAAACCTACCATTTATTTACTTACATTATTTATAACTAATATTTATAAAACAAGGACTAGAAAAAATATTTTTAAATGTTGCTGTCATATTAGTAGTGTGCATAGCATATAATCCCATCAATGCAAAGTTCAAATCCAGGTGAAATGAACCTGTGATGATAGAAATCAGATTCTGGAAGACCTCTGGATTGCATGGACAAGTAGGCCAGGAGTGAATTCCCTAGGGTTATGGAAAATTTGCTCTATATCTTTACTAGGGTAGTGGGTAGAGGGGGATACACAAGCATTAGACCTGATTGACCTCTCCGGTTGAAATGCACCAATTTACTGACTACAGCTATATAACTAAAACAATCGAAATAGTAAAAAAAAAAATCATTTCTGAAGTATCTATGCGCCTGTACATTATAGTATAATGTAAACCAAGTAAGAGAAAGTATTATTACAATCACCCAGAAAAGGAAATGTGAACTGCTCACAAAGGCACTCTAGTTACATTGCAAAAAGGGTCCTCTTCACAATGACCCTTTTGCCTAGAGGATGTTACTGTTGTTGGAGAAGAGTGGGGAAACAGAGGTTAAAGTTAGGCCATTGGAGGACCTTGAAATGACCCCGTGTTTTGGCTTCACACATAATTCTGGGCCTAATTTCAGGGCCTTTCTAACAGTCATCTTCTAAGAAGTCAGTCAATGCCTGAAAGAGCTAGCACCCAAACTTCAGCACAGGTTGGGTAGTTCTTAAACCCAGCACACTATGCAGCTCTATGTCTAATTAATCTCTCGCAGGTCAGAGAGCCAACGCGAAGGTATGAATAAAATGGCTGAAAAACACAAACGATTTCCGGTGAAAGTTCTCTGGTTGTTAAGAAGTTAGGAAAAACATTCTTTAAGAGTTAGTCAAAGAACTACATCTGTCTGTCTGTGCTGTGTGTGAGAGAAAAACAGGCTCCCTCTTTGAAGACTCTCACCTATTCCAGTCACGGAGAAGCCCTCAAGAGAAATTGCACTGTGTATACCAAAGTCTCGAACCCCTGTACAGTAGCATAAGAAGCTTTATGGTTAACTACTCAGACACAGGGAAGTGTGGTAACAAAGGGAAAGGCTTTGTAGGAGAGGTGTTTTAGGAGGTGCTTTGAGGATTCCGTGGTGGCGGTGCAGAGCTGGTGAAGGATGGAAGCGGAGCGGTACCACTGAGAATAAGTGATGTGCGTTGCAGCCACAGGCTCCAGCAAGGCACTGCACCTCTCTGCACTGAGTCACTTTCCACTCTCCTCACCGCCTCCATACACCTGCCTTTTCAGAGTTGGTCAGTGTGAAGAAAAAGAAAATTTTCAGTTTTTATAAAATGCTGTCAAGAGTCGCATTTTGTTTGTGATGGATTTGTAAAGCTTAGCTGCCCCTACTCTGAAGTCAGATTTTATTTATCCAGTAAATCATGAGTCTTTTACTGATTCGCGTGACTTTTAACTAACCATATTTTCCTATGCCCAATTCACAATATTTTCTGTTTACCTGTAGTTTCTTATAAAATTCTAACCAAGGAGAAATCTAAGACTTCTTCCTTGCATGAAAGCTTGAATTAAAATTTCAACACATATCGACAATCAAGTCAACTGAGAAGTTGCTTTAGAAATAGGCAAGTATCTATTTTTCATTATGAAGAAAGCATATAGTAGAACTAATTTTCCCTTTAAAGAATTCTTTTAGTGTGTATGGGGGTGCGCGCGCGCGCGCGCGTGTGTGTGTGTGTGTGTGTGTGTGTGTGTGTGTGTGTGTGTGTGTGTGAAAAAGAGAGAGAAATGTAGGAGGCAGAACCTGTGTCAACACTTGTGGAGTTTGTACTCTCCTAGTTTTGCCTGGGTTCCAGGGACTGAACTGAGCTCCAAGCTTACACAGCAAGCCTCTTTCCTCTCTTAGCCACCTCATTGGCCCTAACCTGTGATCCTTTTATCATCATCATCATTAGCCTTTATTTATTTACCTTTCTTTCTTCTCTTATACATTACTTCCCAGATGTAGTTTCCTGTCCCTTTAGTCTTCTCAGGTCCTCTCCCCAATTATCTCCCCAAGATCAACTCCTCCTCTATTTCCATTTTTTTAAAAAAGGCAGGCCTCCCAGAAATATCCACTGAAATAACCTAAGGAGATAAAATAAAACTGGGCACATACCCTCATATCAACAGCTGGACATGGAAACCCAGTAAGAGGAAAAGGTCCCAAGCACAGGCCAAAGAGTCAAAGATACCCTCCTCCCACTGTTAGGAGTCTCACAAGAACACCCAGCTAAAAAACCATAAGGTACATTACATGCAGAGGTCTTAACTCAAACCCATATAAGGTCTGTGTTTGCCATTTCAGCTTCTGTGAGCCCCTAGGAGTGCTGCTCAGTTGATTCTGTGGCCCATGTTTTGGTGTTGCCCTTGAGCTCCCCAGCTCCTAAAATTCATCCTCCCCCTCTTCTGTGGGTTTCCCCTGGCTCTGCCTAGTGTTTGGCTGTGGGTCTCTGCACCTGCTCCCCCATCAGTTGCTGAATGTCATTTCTCTGATGACAGCTGGGCTAGGCACCTATTTATGAATATAGCAGAATATCAGTAGGAGTCATTTCATTGATTTTTTTTGTCAGTCATGTTGGCTCTATCTTAGGTCTCTGGGATGTCCTGCCTCTAGTTCCTGGTCACACAAACAGTGTCAGACAGGGACTCTCTCTTGTGGCATGGACCACAATATGGACAAGTTGTGACTTGGCTACTCCAAGTTCTGCACCACCATTGCCCCAGCACTTTTACTGCCAGGAGTGTTGCCTAGTTACAGAAGATGATCAGTACAAGCTCTGTATCTTCCATTACTAGGAAACTTTGCTAGGCTCACTCTCGTGGATTCCAGGGAGATTCCGCTGCTTTAGGTTTTTACATTGAACCCTAAATGCCCCCTAATTCCAGTTCTCTCTCCCAACACTGTCTCCCTCTGTCTCTCCTACCTTGATCCCTCCTATTCCAATCCCCACCAGCCCTCAGTCCATCCACAAAATATTTCCCCTTCCCAGGGAGATCCATGTGCTATGCCCCACACCTTGAGTCCACCTTGTTACTTAACCTCTCTGGGCCTGTGGAATGCAGCATGATTGTTGTCCTTCACTTAACAGTTAATGTCCACTTGTAAGTGAGTACCTATGTTGGTGAGGGTCTCTGTCCTGCCCTGTTCCCACAATCGTTAAGTCCCAAAGAAATCACACAGAGTTCTACATTAGTTATAAACTGATTGACCCATTAGCTCAGGCATCTTATTAACTCTTATAACTTATATTAGCCCATTATTCTAGTATATGTTAGCCACATGGCTCGGTACCTTTTTCAGCAAGGCAGTCACATCTTGCTCCTTCTGTGTCTGGGCCCACAACTGCATCCTCTTTCCAGAATTCTCCTGTTCTCCTTGACCCACCTCTACTTCCTGTCTGGCTGTCCCGCCTATACTTCCTGCCTGGCTACTGGCCAATCAGCATTTATTTAAAATATAATTGACAGAATATGGACCATGGTCCCACACCATACATACAATGTTTTTGTTTCTGGGTCTTGGTTACCTCCATGATCTTTTCTAGTTACATCCATTTGCCTTCAAGTTTCTTGATGTCATGTTTTTGACAAATTAGTAATACTACATTGTGTAAATGTACCACATTTTCTTTATCCATTCTTTAGATATCAATAAAGTTTCCTTGAACATGATTGAGCGAGCACCCTTGTGATAGGATGAAGCATCCTTTGGGTATATGCCTGAAGAGTGGTATAGCTGTTTCTTGATGTAGATCAATTTCCAATTTTCCAAGGAAACACCATATTAATTTACATAGCGGCTGTACTAATTTTCACTTCCACCAACAATGGAGGAGTGGTCCTCTTGACTTGTGCTTTTGATCTTAGCCACTCTAACAGGTGCAAGATAGAATCTCAAATTAGTTTTGATTTGCATTTTCCTGACAGATAAGGATGTCAACCATTTTAAAAGTGTTTCTCAGCAGCCATTTGAGATTCCTCTATTGTGAATTCTCTTTTTAGATACATATCTTATTTTTAATTGAATTATTTGGTTTGTTGGTGTCTGGTTTTTGAGTTCCTTATGTATTTTGGATATTTGCCTCTGTCAAATGTAGGGTTGGTGAAAATGGTTTCCCATGCTGTAGGCTGCAATTTTGTCCTATTGACAGTGTCCTTTGCCTTACAGAAACTTTTCAGTTTTATGAGGTCCCATGTATTAATTATTGTTCTTATTGCCTGAGTTATCTGCTATCAGTGTTCTGTTCAGGAAGTGGTCTCCTGTGAAAATGAGTTAAAGGCTTTTTCCACCTTCTCTTTTAACAAGTTCGGTGTATCTGGTTTTATGTTGAGGTCTTTGATCCATTTGAACTTGTGTTTTGTTCAGGGTAATGGATATGGATTGATATGTATTGTTCCACATGCTGACATCCAGTTAGATCAGCACCATTTGTTGAAGATGCTTTCTTTTTTCATTGTGTATTTCTGGATTCTTTATCAAAAATCAGATGCCCATAGGTATGAGATTTACATCTGTGTCTTTGATTCAATTCTATTGATCAGCTTGTCTGTTTTAATGCCAATACCATGTGGTTTTTATTACTATGTCTCTGTAGTCTTGAAGTCAGTGATGATAATACCACTGGATGTTCTTTTATTGTACAGGCTTGTTTTAGCTATCCTGGTATTTTCTTTTTTTGTTCCATCTGAAGTTGAGTGTTGTCCTTTCAAGGTCTTTAAAGAATTGTGTTGGAATTTTCATGGGGTTTGCATTGGATCCATAGTTTGCTTTTTTAGTAAAAATGGCCATTTTTACTATGTTGATCCTACCAATCCATGGGCATGGGAGATCATTCCATCCTCTGATATTTTCTTCAATTCAAGAAATTTTCTTTCTTCAAAACTTGAAGTTTATGTCATATAAGTCTTTCACTTGCTTGGTTAAAGTTACCCCAAGATGTTTTATATTATGTGTGGCAGTTGTGAAGGTGCTGTTTCCCTAATTTCTTTCTAAATCCTTTTGTCATTTGTGTATAGGAGGACTATTGATCTTTTTTTCTTAGTTAATCTTATATCCAACCACTTCACTAAAGGTGTTTATCAACTGTAGGAGTTCCCTGGTAGAATTTTGGAGTCTTTTATGTATGCTGTCACATCATTTTCAAATGATACTTTGACTTCTTCCTTTCCATTATTTATCCCCTTGATCTCCTTCAGTTGTCTTATTGCTCTAGCTACAACTTTGAGTATTATATTGAAGAGATATGGAGAGAGTGGACAGCTTTGCAATATTCCTGATTTTAGTGCAATTTCTTTGATTTTTCTCCATGTAATTTGATGTTGACAATCTGTTTGCTGTATATTGGTTTTATTACATTTGGGTATGTTTCTTGCATGCCTGATCTCTCCAAGACTTTCATCAAGAAGAGATGTTAGATTTTGCCAAAGGTTTTTTAGCATCTAATGAGGTGATCATGTGATTTTTTATCTTTTAAGTTATTTTATATGGTAGATTACGTTGACTGATTTTTATATGTTTAACCATCCTTGAATGTCTGGGATAAAACCCACTCAATCATATTGGATGATCTTTTTTTATGTGTTCTTGGATACAGTTTTCAAGGATTTTATTGAGTATGTTTGCATTTATATTCATGATGAAAATTGGTCTGTAATTCTCTTTTTTGTTTGAATCCTTGTGTGGCTGAGTATCAGGGTAACTATGGCCTCATTAATTGAATTTGGCAATGTTCTTTCTGTTTATACTTTGTGAAATAATTTGACAAGTATTGGCCTTAGCTCTTCTTTGAAAGTTTGGTAGAATTCTGTGCTAATACTCTCCCTGATATTTTCTTGGTTGGGAGACTTAATGATTGCTTCTATTTCCTTAGAGGTCATAGGTCTACTTAAATTGTTTATCTGACCTTGATTTAACTTTAGTATATAGTGTCTGTTGAGAAAGTTATCTATTTCCTTTAGATTTTCTAATTTTGTTGATTACAGGTTTTTAAATATGGCCTACTGATTCTTTGGATTTCCTCAGTGTCTGTCGTTATGTCTCTGTTTTTTGTTTTTGTTTTTGTTAATTTGTATATTTTCTCTCTGACTTTTTGTTAATTTGGGTAAGAGATTGTCTGTCTTGTTGATTTTCTCAAAGAACCAACTCTTTGTTTCACTGGCTTGTTGTATTGTTCTCTTTGTTTTTATCGTCTTGCTTTGATCACTTAGATTATTTTCTGACATCTACTCGTCTTGGGTGAACTTGCCTCTTTTTGTTGTAGAGCCTTCACATGTGCAGTTAAATTGCTAGTTTGTGATCTCTCCAATTTCTTTATCAAGGAACTTAGTGCTATGACCATTCTTCTTAGCGCTGCTTTCACTGTGTCCCATAAGTCTGGGGATGCTGTGCATGCATTTTCATTACATTCTGTCATTTCTTTCTCTATTTATACCTTGACCAAGCAGTCATTTCAGTTTCCATGAGTTTGTAGGCATTCTGCTCTTTCAGTTGTTATTAAAATCCACTTTTAATCCTTAGTAGTCTGATAGGATGCAGTAAGTAATTTCAATTGTATTGTATATGTTGAAACTTGCTTTGTGACAGACTATGCAGTCAATTTTGGAGAATATTCTGTGAGGTGCTCAGAGGAAGGTATATCTTTTGTGTTTGGGTGAAATGTTCTGTAGATAACTCTTAGGTCCATTTGGTTCATAATTTCTGTTGGCTCCATTATTTCTTAGTTTAGTTTTTGTCTGAATAACCTGTCCATTGGTGAGATGGGGCATTGAAGTCTCCCCCTATCAATGTGTGAGGGACAAAGTATGAATTAAGCTTTAGTAGTGTTTCCTTTACAAGCATGGGTGTCTTTGCATTTGGAGCATAGATGTTATGAATTGACATATCAGCCTGGTGGATTTTTCCTTTAATGAGTATGAAGTGTCCTTCCCTATCTTTTTTGATTAATTTTGGCTTGAAGTCTTTTTTGTTAGATATTAGAATGGCTATGCCAACTCTTTCCTTAGGGCCATTTTCTTAGGAAATTTTTTTTCTAACCCTCCACTTTGAGGTAATGTCTACCTTTGCTGTTGAGCTATATTTGTTGTATGCAGCAGAAAGATTTTTCTGGTTTTAGCATTCATTCTGTTTGTGTGTGTCTTTTTATAGGGGGAAGTTAGCCTATTGATATTGAGGCATATTAAGTACCAATGATTGTTGATTCCTGTTATTTTGTTGCTGTGGGTAGTGGTAGTTGTGTGTGTGAGTGTGAGCATGTTGCTGTTGGTAGTGGTGGTTGTGTGTGTGTGTGTGTGTGTGTGTGTGTGTGTGTGTGTGAGCATACACTTATCTTCTTTGGGTTTTGCTGGTGTGAGATTACTTATTTCCTGGGTCTTTGTAGGTGTAGTTAGCCTCCTCAGTTTGGAGTTTTCCTTCTAGAATCTTCTGTAGAGCTGGATTTGTGGATAGATATTGCTTAAATTTGACTTCATCCTAGAATATCTTGTTTTCTCCATCTATAGTGATTGAGAGTTTTGCTGGGTATACTAGAGTGGGAGGACATTTGTGGTCTCTTGGTGTTTGCTAGACATCTCTCCAAACCTCTCTGGTTACTAGTGTCTCTTTAGTGATATTTCATTTGGATTTTCATAAACAAAGCTTACCTGAAGTTCAGAGAGTGTAACAGTTGCCCTGGCCAGCCTTACAGACCAAGCAGTGGTGACACGCATTTTTAATCACACTAATCACACCAGTTGCAATAGAAACTTGGTGGTAGTGGTACACATCTGTAATCCCAGCACTAGAGAAGAATATAAGACAGGAGGAGAAAGCTTTCACATATAGTCTCATTCTGAGACTCCTGGAGGCAGAATTGCCATTTCAGACGAGCCAGTAGCTAGCTGTTTTGCTTTTCTGACTTTCAGGTTGAACACCAATTTTTGTCCCTGGGCTTTTTATTAATCGTGCTACATTTGGCACTCAACATGGGGCTCAAACCCATATCCTGAGATTAAGAGTGTCATGCCTTACTTGTCTGGGCAGCACAGCAGAGCTGAGACTGTTGACCTGGGCACGGGTGAAGCTGCCCTGAAAATGTGAGTGTGAGAGATCTGGCCTGTCCATCACCTGCCATATGGCTGCATGGGTCAGGGAGAGATGTCCTCCCCACCCACCCTTCTATGCCTGAGGTGGGTGGGACAGTTGGCTCTGCCCCTTATTAGCTGCAGTATTTTGGAGAGTGGTTCTTGCTTCTTACCTGGACAACATAGTAAGTTAGCCCTGCTGGGGTAGGTGTGGGAAAGTTGACCCTGGGGGCTTGAATACAGGAGAACTGCCCTTGCCCCTTGCACATTGCTACAAGAGGTGAACTAGCCAGGAGAAGTCAGTGTGGTGTTGAGAACTGGGGAGAGAAGATGGGCAGATGAACCCTAAAACGATCTAAGGCCAGAACCAGTTGTCCCACCCTGTCATTCATGCCATCTATGATCTGCTGGATCACACGAGAGGGCCAGTGCTGCAGGAACTCCATGACACAGGACAACAGCAGGCTATCAAGAGGAATCCTAGTAAGGGTTCAAGCATAGATGGTGTATAAGAAACCAGAGGCCTCGAATCAGACCAGTGACTTTGCAATAAACATTTATAAGTAAAGGTATATGGACAAAAGGGTCTACTGTGTGATTCACTGTGTCACACTACAGATTCCATAAAGAAATTGATTTTTTCCTTTTTTCTGTTTTCCTTTAAATTTAATTTTATTTTATTGGTGGGGAGGTTGCAAGGGCAAAGGGCAGATATGAAGGGACAAGGGAATAAATGGGATGGATAGAGATGCATGATATGAAAGACATAAAGATTAAATAAAAAGAAGTTAAAAAATATTTTCTGGGCCTTTGAACTGTGATTCTTCTCCTTCTTCTATTCCTATTATTCCTAGTTTTATTTTTTTCCCGTAGTGCCCCAGGTGTTTTGTGTCTATAATTTTGTAGATTTAGAATTGTCTTTGACTGATGTTTCAATTTCTTCTATAGTATCTTCAACCCTAAGTTTCTCTGTTCCATCTCTTATATTCTTTTGGTGATGCCTGCATCTGTAGTTCCTATTTGCTTTCATAGATTTTCCATCTCCAGGCTTCCCTTAGTTTGTGTTTTCTTGATTGCTTATATTTCCATTTTCAGGTCTCTAACAATTTCATTCATTTCTTTCACCTGTTTGTTTACTTTTAGATATCTCTAATGATTCTACTAATTTTCTCCAATTGTTTGTGCTTTCCTGGATTTCTTTTTTTTATTTATTTTTCCATTCAAAACTTTCCACTTCTTCCCCTCCTCCCATTCCCCTCCCACTCCCCAACTCACCCTCCTCCTTCCCCCTCCAGTCTTTAGAGAGGACAGGGTACTCTGCCCTGTGGGAAGTCCAAGGCCCTCCCCACTCCATCCAGGCCTAGGAAGATGTGAATCCAAACAGACTAGGGTCCCAAAAAGTCAGTACATGCAGTAGAAACAAGTCCCAGTGCCATTATCAATGGCTTCTCAGTCAGCCCCCATTGTCAGCCACATTCAAAGAGTCTGGTTTGATGACATGCTTGTTCAGTACCAGTCCAGCTGGATTTGGTGAGCTCCCATTAGATCAGGCACACTGTCTCAGTGGGTGGACCAACCCCTCGCGGTTCTGACTTCCTTGCTCATCTTCTCCCTCCTTCTGCTCTTTAACTGGAGCTTGGGAGCTCAGTCCAGTGCTCTGATGTGGGTCTCTGTCTCTATCTCCATCTACCGCCGGACGAAAGTTCTCTCCGGATGGATCTCCTTAGTGCAGGAGCAGGGCCTCTTGCTGGCCAAGGACCTCTCAGGGTCATGTAGAACAGAGAAACCCCTGCAGCAGTAGCACTCACCACTGGGTCCTCAGACCCTCAGCTCCGAAGCAGGCTGAGTTGGGGGATCCTGGGACCCCGCAGATGGAAAGGGGTGCTTGGGGGCAAGCTGGGATGGGATAAATGGAGAAAGCCAGTGGCTGGGGAGAAGCCCCGCTGAATGGCCAGAAAGTTTAGGGAACTCTTTCCTGGATTTCTTTAAAGGATTTATTAATTTCCTCTTTAAGGACCTCTATCATCTTCATAAAGTTGGCTTTAAGGTCATTTTCTTGTGCTTCAGCTATTTTGGAATATTCAGACTTTGCTTTAGTAGGTAAGCTGGGCTCTGGTGGTGACATATTGACCTAGCTGTTGTTAATTGTATTCTTATGCTAGCCTTTAGGTCTCCTGGTTTGGGGTAATTATAGGCTTTCCGAGGTGCAAATTTCTGAGTTTCTCTTTGTTGGTTGGATGTAATTTCCCTTGGTTTCTGATTTCTCTCTGGTCATCTAACCTGAGTGGCCTGTGCTTTTGGTAGCCAGTGAGTCCTCTTGTCTAGTAGAGTATCACTACTGTGGTTCTGGTAGCCTGTATGACCTCTGGGGTTCTGGGTGCCAGTGTGGATTCTTGGGTTCTAGTGTTCTGGGAATTGCAGTGGCCTCTGTGAGAGCAAGGGGCTTCTGCCAGAGTTGTGAGCACAGATATAGAATATGGTGATGAGAGAGTGGGGGCTGTTGGGGGAAGACTGAGTCAGCTCTGGGGAAGTATTGACTGCCTGCCAGTGGGGGCTTGCCTACTGTTCTAGGAACAGGGGTGAACTCTGGTAGACCATGGGCTTCTGCTGAAGTTGAGGCCTAGATATGGATATGGTGATGAGGGTGGGGAGGAGGACTATTGGAGAAAGGTTGGTAGGCTCTGCAGAAGTATTGACAGTCTGTGTGCAGGGTCTTACCTGAGGTTCTGGGTACTGGGGTAACCTCTGACAAAGCAGGGGTTTCTGTTTGAGTTATAGGCTGAAATATGACCTAGAATTAATTTCCTGACTGCCCCCATTTTCCTATTTATAGAATTCTCTAATTAAATATTTGGAAAAAAATTGGAGGAAGTGTGAACTGTCAAGCCCCAGAGAAAGCATGGGTGGTTGGTCCTTACAAAAACATAGACCCTAACTGAAATTTCAAACTGTCCATTTATGCATACACACAGTCAAGTCTAGTACTGGATTTGGTGAATTAAAGCACTCACTGTATGGTCCGCAAACAATGAGAAAAGCTAGCAAATCATTTGAGAAGTTATTACCTTGGTCCGAATGTATTTTCCAAAATTCATGTATTAGAAAGTCAATACCAGCAAAGCAGGGTTTAGAAATGACACCATAAGAGGTGTTGACATCACTAGACTCCACTGTTGTAAGAGAACTAATGCCACCTAATGCCAGTTATTAAAGGCTTCAAGTGACAAGCTTGACGTCTTCCTCTTTTTTTTCCCTGTGGGCAAGAAGACACTCACAATATGTGAGCCCCAGATCTTGGACTGCCTCCATGTCTGAGTCTCAAGAGACATGAGCCACTAACTTACTGCTCACTACAAATTTCTCAGGCTCAGGTATTTGTTCTCAATGGAAAAAAAACTTACTAAGATAAATGTATACTAAAGACATTCTTTTTTGAGTGTGTCCAATGACATATTTTTAGGTACAGTGATTTTCAACAAAAAGTAATTCTTTCTGACGAATATCTTGAAATATTTTGATTATCAAGAATTGGGGGTAGAGGATTGATCTTGCAAGTAACATAGAGTTGGTAGAAGCCAGAAATACTGATTCTATAGTATATAAGTTAGCATTCTACAATAAGGAATTGTTTAGTTCATGATATTGACAGTGCTAAGACTGAAAAGCCCTGGGTTCAAATACCAGTTGAATTCCTACTGAAGATGGTAACCACTCTGGCTTGGCTATATGTGTGAAACTAGGGAGAATGACTGGGAAGAAAGAGTCAATGATGAAAGAACTGATTATTTTTAAAGCTTAATCCAGAAAAAGAAGGTGCTTAGAAATGACTTGTTTCAAGCTCACATTGAACTTTAGAGGATACAAGAATACAAGAACTCTAATTCAAACAGGAGAGATTCTCTGATCTTTGGGATTTAGGGGGATTGAAAACAGTTTTAATAACAGAGCAGGGAAAGAAAGACAGAGAGACAGAGAGGCAGAGAGAGGTGGTTGGGAGGGGGAGAAGGAAGGCTCTATAAATTCACCAACTTATATTACCCAGCAGAGAACATTAAGGTTAATGCTGTCTGCAGCTGTCTAAGAAAGCAGCCTTCCTCTCACTGCAGAAACCAGTGAGCAAGCTCAGGACAGTGTCAAGTCAAAGATGCATTTTAACAGAGGGACCATAAGTGGGAGCCAGGGAATCAAATTTTTGAGGAAGTTGGGGGCAGGGACACCAAGTTAGCCAGCTGAGGCAACAGAATTAGAAGCAAAACCAGAATAAGTAGAAAGTCACATGGAGAGACAGGAGCTGGGTCATGGATTTGGCAGCCCTTGGGGATCCGGAGGAATGCTATGTGGGAAGGCTAGGGCACAGCACTCTCTGGAGTATGTATCAAGGACCCTCAATCCCACTTCACTGGCTCAACAGAGCCAGTCTAATTTTGTCGTAGTGAAAACTCAAGATTTCATTTGACATTTCTTTGGATGTTCGTGTCTAATGTGTAATGAACCCAGACAAGACTAAAAGTCCCTAAAGATCAGTTCTCGACAGAGGGAGCTACCTCCTCTATCCATTCTGGACTCCAGAAACTTGAAAAATAGAGTGGGTCCTTGAAATGTAGGTAGTTTTCTACAACACTGAGTGAACTATTTTATTAATACAGTTATTACAACAGTGTGCAACTTAATTGAATATGACTAAACCGCAGGACTTTATACTTCAATAATTTTGCTCCCAGAATCATCTGGATGCCATTGTTACAAAAAGGAAAAGGCTGCAAGAAAATTTAGTAAAAACAACTTAGTCAATAATAGACAAGAAAAGAAAACAGAGTTGTTGAAATCATAAATGTAAAATACCTTGACAAATAACTGATTATACTTAATTGAACTAGTGAAATGGGCATTAAGTTATACACATTACAGACATTTGCCATTTTATTCAGTCTTCCAACTTTGCAAAGTCAGGATTATTTTATGCAAAATGAAATATCTCTGAGTCATATAGGTAAACATCAGAGAAGCAAAGTGTTTGGCGACTACGTTCACGGTGGTTGCTTTGGTTTGGTAGCGCCTTTTTAAAAGGTCAATAAAAGACTGGGTGGATTGCGTTCCTTAGGAAGCCTAAGCACATCACTATTATGGGTAGTAGTGGGAAGTGGCAAGAGGCTTCCACGTTAGTACAGAAAGACTCAGACATGCACCAGACTCCTCGCTCAATACTAGTAGCTCATCTATTCTTGATCTCAAAGGGAGATGGGTTGTGTTTGTAAAGGAGGGGAAAGGAGGGTAGTTGCCAATCCATGCATCCATGTTCTTGAACAAAACAGCACTTCCCAGATAAACATGGCATTCATTATATTAAAGGACAAGACAAAAAAAGAAACTAAAACTAGAAGACATTTAATTTCCACATGGAGAAGAGACATTTAAGGATAGAGATGTTAAGTGCAAGAGTTAGAACATGGGAAAACATGATTTGTCAGTCCGCATAAACTAGATTATACGAGGCTGCAAGCCACCCTCTAATATTAGTGGACTGCAAATGGGTGAGCTCCTGCCTGTTCTGTTCTGACATAGGTCAGCCTGGGGCTCTTCTTATCTTTGTCTCTGGGGCCCAGGCTGACGGGATTTCCTTCTCTCCTGTCTCCTGTTTCCATGACGGCCAAGTCAGGAAAAAGGACATGGAAAAGAAAACAAGCCTACCTCAGCTGCATCCCAGACCTGACTGGTTACAGTTTGCTAACTTTGCATTGGCAAACTTTTCATACATGCAGTCACTAGGCCTAGTAGCTAGAACACAAACCACCTGTGCCCCAGGTGCGAAAATTAGCACTTATGAACTTCCCCTAGCACAATCTAGCCTGTGATTACACTGATACTACTGACACTCCTATACACAAGTTAATTACCATCTCCATTCTCAAGTCCTCCCTTACCCCTACACAGAGTTCAAATGCTTTTTGTGACTTCTTCTGGTCTGCTAAGCTCAAAATGACAGGTCTTTTAAAAAGATCAATTATCCAAATGAACATCGAAATTAAGAAGGGCACTTTCCTAGCTTGCTGTCAGCCTGAAACTCCATCCATCACGACGTTAGTACAGTGTCATCTGCACTGGCGGATGCTCTTGAGTGCTGGTCCAATGTATTTTGGAGAAGTCCCTATGTCCTTGTCTTTTTCAGTCGACCTTTGTCCTTTCTTTTGCATTATTCTCCTTGACCACACCCAGACATCTTGTGGAAGCTCCAACTTTGATGTATACCAGTGTTCAAAGCCCATTGCCGAGGTGTGAAATAGTGAGGCCCCAGGATCTCATCTATAAAGACCACACATAATTAAAAGAACATGGAGAAGTGTATTTCCACCTTAAATATGTATTTTTTAATTCCTTCAACAAATATTATAAATACATCAATTCTCTTCATAGTCTTTTATTATAAACTAATAAAAATACTTATAGATTTATTATGGAACATAAATCAAGACTTGTGCATGGAATCTTGAAAAGAAATAATAGCAATAGTGATAGCAAGATATTTTCTTTGCTTTCCTATGCTGCGATAATATACCACAACCAAATGCAACTTGGGGAGGAATGGATTTATTTGGCTTACACTTCCCCATCACAATCCATCATCAAAGTCAAGACAGGAACTTAAGGCAGGAACCTGGAGACAAGAAATAAAGCAGAAGTCAAGAAGAAATGCTGGTTACTGGCTTATCTCTTCTGGACTGCTCAACCTTCTTTCTTATAGCACCACGGAAGGCTGAGCTCTCCTACATCAATCTTTAATCAATAAAATGGTCAAACAGACTTGCCTAGAGGACAGTCTTTGAGAGACATTTTCCCAGTTGACAGTCCCTCTTTCCATATGACTCCAGTAAAAAAAAAAAATACACAAAAACATTGCATGCTGTTATCCTATAAATCAATAATTTAAGTCATAAATAGCCTAAAAGAAGAGCACATACAATAACTTTTTGTATGAGTGCTTATATTTAACTAGATGATAAATCCTTTGCATTACCTACCCACTTAGAAACAATAAAAAAGAAGTAGAAAAAAAACTTCAAATTCTTACTGCACATCATGTACTAAGAATCATCTGATACATCAAAGAGACTAAATAAATGAAAGTCATGAAATTATTAAGAGGAAATAAAAGTGACTATTTTTAACATAAGTGTTGTAGACCTTCCAAAGAATGTCCAAATTGGAAAAATATAAAGACAAATGCTAAAAGGTTTTATTTCCATAAGATTATGATCTTCCATATGGAAAAGATAATTAACTAATTTTTAGAAGCAGTAGACCAAACAGAACCCACTCAGTAACACATTGAATAAAGACTGATGCTGAGTGTAAAATGTCCCCACTTATCATTGGAAAGCAGTTATGCAATGTAATAGGAATCTGTGAAAAGGTAAAGAGATAGTAGACAATCAGGAAACATAAGTAAGAAGTAAATATGTTGACTTCATTGGTTATCAGATAAAGAAAAGCAAAAAATACCACTAAAACCATTTTCGTCTTATACACTGGCAAAAAACAACTTGCTCCAAAGCACGTGGTACAAATGGGAGAGTGTGGACACTCGGATGCACTGCCGAACTGAGGATAAACATTTATATTTCTAAAGACTGCAACTTGGCAATTTTAATAAAGAAGAACACAGAGAAAGTAACTAGCAAACCAGAGAAGTAATTATTCAATGTTTTATGTCTCATTGTTTGTTGATTTCCCCTTTGACCTCCTCTCCTTGTATTATAGTTTTGTTTGTACCTTAGCTTTCCACTGCTATACCAGAATACCACACCCTGATTTTTTTTTAATTTTTTATTATTTTTGAAAATTAATTTTACATGCCAACTACAGTTTCCCCTGTCTCCTTTTCTCCTGATCCCTCCCCTGACCTCCTTCCTAACTCCACCCCCTCCATTCAGTTCACAGAAAGGGGAAAACCTCCCATGGGGGTCATCAAAGCATGGTGGGTGTATCAAGTTGAGGTAGGACCAAACTCCTCCCCTGCATCAATGCTGAGCGAGAAATCCCACCACAGGGAATAGGTTCCAAAAAGTCAGCTCATGCAGCAGGGACATATACTGTTCCCATTGCTAGGGACCCCACAAACAGACTGAGCTGTGCAGCTGTCACACACATGCAGAGAGTCGAGGTTGGTCCCATGTTGACTCCCTAGCTAGGTCTAGGGTCCCTGAGCTCCCATGAACTCAGGTCAGTTGTCCTGTAGGTTTCCCTGTACTGATTCTGGCCCCCTTTGCTCATATCCTCCTCCATTTCTTCAAATTGACTCCTAGAGCTCAACCCAGTGCTTGGCTGTGGATCTCTGCATCTACTTCCATCAGCTACGGGATGAAGGGTCTTTGATGACAATTAGAGTAGTCACCAATTTGAACACAGGAGATGGCCATTTCAGGTACCTTCTCTATGTTGTTAGGAGTCTTAGCTGGGGTCATCCTTGTGAATTCCTGGGAGCTTCCTTGGCACCAGGTTTCTCCCTAATCCTGAAATGCCCCCGTATCAAGACATCTCTTTTATTACTCTCCCCTTCTGCTCCACCCCCAATCTGCCCAACTTGATCGCTCATGCTCCAGT